>JAASGU010000065.1:0-47410 GCA_023334365.1 Globisporangium acanthophoron | reverse complement strand
TGCAGCTGCATGAGCTCACGGACGCGCAGCGCGACGAGCTGGCACTGCTCATCGCGCACCGCGGCGTCGTGTTCTTCCGCGACCAGGAGCTCAACATCGACCAGCAGCTCGAGCTCGGACGCTACTGGGGACCTCTGCACACGCACACGTACCTGGGTCACCCGGAAGGTCACCCTGAGGTGGTTGTTGTTGAGAACTCGCTTGAGAAGAGCCCGGCCCTGATCGCGAACCAGATCTACGCGATGGCGAACGAGTGGCACAGCGATGTGACGTACGAGCGACAGGTGAGCAAGCGCTGGCATTGATCTTGCGGTGGCGCTTCTTGCCGAGGGAGTGGGACTGACATTGCAATGACTTGTGCTGTTGTTACACCGCCTAGCCGCCATCGTACACGAGCTTCAAGCTGCTGACGAGTCCTCCGGTGGGCGGCGACACGCTTTGGGCGTCCGGCTACGAGGCGTACGAGCGCTTGACGCCTCCGTTCCAGAAGCTCCTCGAGGGACTCACGGCGATCCACAGCAGCACGGTGAGTGGTTTGCCTGGTGGAGGAAAACGGCTTCGTGCATGCGTACGTGTGAGTGTCAAAGGCGAGACTGACGTTGTGTTGGCATTGCGCTGCCACCAACAGAGCCAAGGCGACCGAGCTGCTAAGCGCGGGTTCAACGTGCGCCGGGCCGACGTTGAGTTTGAGCACCCGGTTGTGCGCACACACCCAGTCACTGGCCGCAAGATGCTCTTCGTGAACGCGGGCTTCACAACGCGTATCCCGCAGCTGTCCGCTGTCGAGTCCGGTGCGTGAGTCGTCGGAAGTTCCCCTGGCACCGGATTCGTTGTGCACGATGACTGACTGGTGTCTGTGTTCGTTGCTCTGCAGACGCGGTGCTGCGGTTCCTCTTCCAGCACATCGCACAGGGCCACGAGTTCCAGGTGCGCTACCACTGGACGGAGAACGCGGTGGGGATCTGGGACAACCGCGCGACGATCCACTACGCGACTTTCGACTACCTTCCGGGCAACCGCCACGCCGTGCGCGTGACAGCGCAGGGTGAGATCCCGTACTCGGACGTTCTCAACGCGCAGAAGGCAGAGGAGGAGACGAGTTCGGCTCCGTAAGAGAGCGAAGTTCAGCACGAAGTCGCAAGAGAAGAAGAAGCTACGAAAGTGGTGCTCATGTATGAAAGAGTTGAGTGTCCCGTGTTCCATGGGTGACTGTTCTTGTCTTCGTTTGTGGGCTGCTCCATCTATCGGTGTGGGTCGGTGCTCATGAGCGCAGAGTTCTCTCTCCATACCTGTTACGTGGAGAGCCTTTGTTGTCAACTCGTGGCGACCTCTTGCCCCAGACCGACCTATCCCAACATGTCGACCGATACGCTCGCGGCGGCGCAGCTCGAGCTGCTCTACCGCCTCGGTGTGCTAGAGAGAGATCCACCAACGCCACACCAAGCGCAGCACCAACACCCGACGCTGCGCGGCACTGACATCGGCAGCAGTGGATGGCCCAAATCAATCTCGGCAGGTAATGGCGGTCCGAAGTCTGTCCTGTCCAGCTCGGCGATGGCGGTGCCAGTGCATCCGCTTCAGCATGGTCTCTACGACACCTCGCTGGTTCGGGAGTCGTCCACCACGCAGTACTCAAGCAATGGCGTCGACAGCCAGTATCAGCACCAGCCATTCTCTACTCTGACGCCGACCCGCCGAGAGCGCTCTCGCACGTGGTTCCTCCAGTGGAAGCTCTTCGTGCGTGCTGTGCACGAACAGAGGAACGTGAGTGCGATCTGGTGTTTTCGTGTCAAGAAGCGAGCGTGGTCAGCGCTCAGGAGCTGGTGTGACCGCCAGCTGCGCTCGAGGTTGCTTGCGCAAATGCTGCAGGAGCAGTGGAAAGTCCGGCGCGCGACTCGAAAGTGGCGTCTCTGGACCTGCACCACGCTGCGGCTTCGAGTGCTCCAGGGCAACGCGCGATTCTCGCTCATGAGTCGGCATCGACGGCGCCGCGTGTGGCTCCAATGGCGGCAGTTCGCAACTCGACGATCGTGGCGGCGAGCAATCGTCGAGGCGCGACAGCAAGCACATAGCTCTCGCCTTCTTCGAGCGGCGTGGAACGAGTTGAAGGCGGTTGTGTGTATGAGTAGGCAGCGCCGACGCCACCTCCGTAAGTGCTTGCTCGCACTCAAGGCGAGCGTCAAGCTTACTGAAGCGAAGCGAGTGTGGTTATGCCAAGCTCAGACTCGGATGAACAAGAACACCACGCAGCGACTACTGCGAGCGTGGCGACACGTTACACAGCTCAGGGTGGCGACATGCAGGATCAAGCGCCGTATCGCGCTCGAGGTCAGCCGCAAGCGATACTTCCGCATCTGGAGGCGCTGTCTGCGTGACAACCATCGCATCGCGGAGCTTCGAGCGGGACGGAGATCGAGGCTGCTGCGAGATCACATCCTCGCGTGGCTGGTTACGAGCAGAGCGTCAGTAATGGGTCGAACAAAGTCCGTCGCAACGCGTAGAGCTACGCGAGAGCGCTACTTCCAAGCGTGGAGACGAGAGACCGACCTGATGCTTCGGTGCCACAATGCTGCCTACGAACTTGATCAGTTGAGGCAGACAAGAGCACTTCGAACTCTGCGGTCGTGGGCTACGGAGCGGCGAGGGCAGCATCAGAAGCTCGATGTGTGGCGCCTTCGCGCACTGACAAGAATATGGAGGCGCGGTCTGCTCGCGTTCCACCGAGCGCAGCAGGAGGCGAAGGCAGAGGCGAAGCGCTTCGATCTCGAGCTCCAGCGCACAGTCTTCATCAGGTGGGTGAGACTTCGGAGGACAAGAGTCGAGTATCGAGCTGCGATGCACAACGCAAGCCTCTTTGCGCTCCGAGTTCTGCTAAAGCGCTGCTTCTCTCGCTTGGGAGAGTATCAACGGACGAAGGTGCTCAGCAAGCAGCAGCTAGCTCACGGCGACGGACTCTACCGATTCCGATTGTTGCAACGGGGTGTGGACGAACTCGCGCACCTCGTGGCTCAGAGGAGCGAGCTGTCGGAGCGAAGTCTTCACGTTCGGCGGCAAGCACGCGCTTCACTCCGGACGAGATTCTTCGCTGAGTGGAGGCGGTGGACGCGCGAAAGGCAGGCGCACGCACTTGTGATCGCCCGCTTCCGAGAGCGGGAAGTGTACCAGTGCTCATGGTTCAACCCGTGTCGGCGCGGATGGGATACGTGGCGGGCGTTCGTGGCCACACGCGCTCAGCTGAAGCGTGTGACAGCAGTACACCACCGCAAGTTGAGGAGGAGCGTGCTGCACCAGTGGCACCACCGAGCACGACTTCACCGAGTAGTGGCCAAGTGCGAGCTCGAGCAACTCACGAAGACGATGGAGATTGTGTTCTCAAAGTGGCGGTCTCGCGTGAGTCACTGGCAGGGCATGCGCGAGGTACTCGCACTGGCGCAAGCTGTGCATCGCCGAAAGAGGTGCGGGCGAGTGCTTCACGCTTGGATGCGATGGACTCGTCACTCCGCACAGGTGAAGCTGCGGTGCTATCGTTTGGAGCGCGCCGCAAGCCTCAGAACCCTAGCAATCTCGTTTCGCACCTGGAGAGTGCGCTTGCGACAGCACACGAAGCTCAGACGCCTTGAAGCAGCTCGAGACGCACACTGGAAGACGAACATTCTACGTGGGTGGCGGGAGTACGCTGTCAGACGCGTGCGACTGAGGCGCAAGCTCGTCTACTTCCGACAAGTGTTCGGACGACATCCAACCACTTCTCCCGTGCGTGGAGGCTGGCTGCAGTGGCGGCAGTACACGCGAGTGAGCCGAGGCGTCCGCTCTCTTCAAAGGCGTCAACGACTCAACATCATGAGAACGACATGGCGTCAGTGGGGGCTCTTCCACTTCCACAACCTCCTGTTCCGCGAGTGGCGCCGGATCGCTGTGCACACCGCAGGAGTTACACATCACTTCGGCCAGCGACTGCGTTTGTTCTACGCGTCAATGAAGGATCGGTCGAGGTCACGGACTCTGAACCGGTGGAGAGCGCTCTGCACGCGGAAGAAGCTCGAGCGAGAGGCCTTGCTGCACGCGAAGCGGCACTTGCTGCGAGGCATCGTGACTCGACACGCTCAGCTCTCGCTCGCGAAAGCGAAGTATGCGCACAAGTGGGTCTCGCGCTGGCGCCGAGGAGCGAACGCTCGGGGTCTCGCTGCCTCCCGATACTTCGAAGCCAAACTGACCCGCAGGTGCCTTGTGGTGTGGTGGCGCTTCATGGTGAACGCAAAGCAGGAGTTCGTGCTTTCGGAGGCGAAACAAGCGCTCGGAGGTCTCTCGTTCTACCACCCGCACCAGCAACTGTACACGCGGATCGTGAAAGAGAAAGCGAAGTCACTGAGGGCGACAGCGAAGGCAGATCGATCGGAAGCAAAGATGAAGAGGATGCGGCGCATGCTGGACCCCGAGACAGCGCGGACGTACTTGAAGCCTGCTCTTCCGGACCATGACGCTACGGTGAGCAGTGAGCGAACGTCAAGAGCTGATGTCGGGCGATTGTGTCAGCCGCGTCGACGAGTCGCGTACGAACAGAACGAGAATGACTCGAGGAACTTTGGCGGCACTGCTCAGGAGACACGCTACAGCAGTAGTTCAGCGGTGCGCAAACCGCGAGAGCAAGTGGTTCCGAGACCACGTGCAGCACAAGTGCGGCCTCCCTGTCCGAGTTTTCAGGACACGCGCGGTCTCGAGCATACGCTTCGCCCGACTGCCGACACAACCGGACAGGGAGCTCATCGAGTAGTTGCGCACGAGCTGCCGTTGTTCGACTTGCCATCACCTGCGAGAGATCAGCTCCGAGAAACGCGTGTCCTCACCACGAAGCCGAATGGCGACTCAACCACCCTCCAACGACACGAAGAGCAGTCAAGAGAGAACAGCAGGCTTCCAGCCAGCAACCACATCCCGCTACCTCTGACCGACGACGGCGCACGATCTGTTCAAGCGCAGTCGTGTGTCTTCCAGCTCAGGAATGCTGTTGCTCAAGAGCCGCTACAGACCAGTGAAGATGAGAACTCTCTTCACACTACATGCGACGATCTGTCGCTATCGCAGCTCGCTTCGATGGAGCTGCTCGCACCGCTCCCACGCGACATGTCCGCTTCACAAGCAGCGCCACAAGAGCCTCAAGCGACTCGAGCTGTGGACTTCGACCATCGGCAGAAGAGCTCAGATGAAGCGGACATACCCAGAGCTCCAGCCCCAAGTCAAACTTACCAAAAGCGCAGCAAGAAGGCATCTCCCACGCTTAGCCTGTCTGCGATTCTCGACGTCCCAGAGGCATCCAAGGCACCTCCAAAGCTCAACAGCACAGCAGCAGCCACGATCAAGACCACACGGCTGAGTCGCGCTTCCAAACCAGCAGAGCTGAGTCCGAACGACATCTTGCGGGAGGTGCTAGCTCACTACACGAAGCAGCTAGTCGACGCTGCAGTTCAAAGCAAGCGAGTTGAAGACATCACCGCGAGACACCATCGAGTCTGCTTCCAGATGCTGCGCGACTTGGGACTGTTCCATAACCAGTTCTACCTGCCGCAGATGCAGCGCGCCATGGACTCTATCAGCCTTGATCGGATCTTGTTCGCTCACGAGCGCTTAGGCGCGTCAGACACCAGCGACGAGAGAGCGTATCTTCAGCAGGTTGAAGCGGAGTTCCTGAAGCAGTTCCTGAGCAACGCGATTGAGAGGCATCCGCTGTTCGACATTGCTGTTTTGAAACACGAAGAGTGTGGGCGTGACGACAGCGTGTCATCGTCGCCTGCAGTCGACGCACTGACGCTGCAATGGCTCGCGGCAGTGCACTTACGCCCGTGGGTCGAGTCGATAACGTCCAAGTCGCGCGCCGAGAAGCCGTTTTGGATCAACGCCTCGTTGCCGCCCGAAGTTGATGCGGCGCTGGAAAAGCTGATTATGTGCATCAGCAAGTACTTCAAGGTGCTCGCGCAGCTCTACTCCACGCGCGTTGGCGGATCGAGACCGCAGCAACGCTCCAGCGACTGCCAACCGCTCTCCAAGTCAGAGTTCGCGCATCTACTCAAGTGCGTTCATGTGTTCCCACAGCTGCTCACTCGCCGCGAGCTCGAGAGTGCGTTCGATGCTTCATGCTGCTCGCGTCCGGACCAGAAAGAGATCAGCTTCCCAGAGTTCGTCGAAGCGCTTGTTCGCTGCTCCTCCGGTCTCCAGTGGGGCGACAGCAGCGCGAACGAGACGGGGGTAGTCGTGCGATTCCTGATGCTCCTCTTTGCGATGGAAGGCAAAGGGACTGTGCTGCATAAGCGCAGCGAAGATCTGCAAGTGGTCGTCGGGGTGCTCGAGCAGCAGCAGGCGCAATCCAAAGCCGCAAAGCTGCACCGATTCCGGAGCTTGCTCGCAGAGCAGAAGCGCGTCGACACCAGTGCGACATCCTCCTCACAATACCAGCATCAGAGTCGCCAAGCAAGACGACCTAGTTGGCGCCGAAGCAGTGGGCTCGTGTCGCCGCGAAACAAGTGTTCGAGTCCTCGGCGCAACGAAGAACCTGATCTCTTCTTCTTCGATGACACAGGGAACACCAAGAGCAGCGTCGCGCTCGATGACAGAGCCGAGCCGCTTGACATGGGGCTCAGAGTTGGCTTTAGCTTGCATGAGGCAAGCGAAACTGTGCTCGATGACTCGATCGAGCTTTCGTCGCCAGTTGACTCCCCGAGCGGTCGATATCGGCATCCTCCACCATCTCCAGCACCGGCAAACACGAGTCGCGAGTTAGTAGTTCGGCGAGTTCCGCAGCAGAGTGCGTTGTCGAGTCCAGTGGATTCATATGTTGCTGTGAGTCCTGTTTCTCTGCCAACAGGAGTAGACGAAGCCGATCGCTCGCTGTTGGCGACCGAACGCCATGGAATTGGAGCGGATCATGCATCCGGATACGAGATGCAACCCATCGGCACTTCGATGATGGAGGCTGGTGATGCTTGCAAGACATCGTCGGGCGAGCGCTCGACTGCCTCGAAAGCTGCGTACCATGTCGGTGAGCTGCGGGACGGCGACGCGTTCGTTCGTGAGATACTGAACAGCATTGGCGATGTCGAGCTGCTGCTCCATCAGTCAAACCTGCAGCTGGGGCCATCTGTCCACCAAGGTAAGCGAGCACGCGCATCGCTCTCCTGGTGGTTGTCTAGAGCCTAACGCTCCCCGTGTGCACTCGCCCAGAAGTTGCGCACGAGAACGTCAAGTCGGTAGACGAGTACTCGGACGACTTCGAACTCGAGAGCGGTGAAGTTCTACCGGCGAGCGTCATGCGTTCGCTGTTTGCATCTGGCAACAGCCTCGTGCACTTGGAGCTCGGAGGGAGCCGTGACGAAGACGACGCGTGGCTCGCGGAGCAAGTTGAGGATGTCCACGTGAGCGACCCGATGCTGAACCAACTCACGCATATCGAGCGCTTCACAGACTCTTCCGGTGCGTTCTGCTCCGGTGACTTCGATCACGAGTTGACGCAGCGCTCAACAGAACGAACTTCTTGCTTGTGCTGGTCGTAGACTGGATGGCGCATCCAACGCTCGAGGATATCGTTGAGCTCGGAGTGTATGCAGCGTCTCCGGCGCCGCTCAACCAGATCACGCCTATCAATGTACGTTGTCTGCAGTCTGAGAGAGCGACTCGAGCAGTGAGCAACGTCCACTGATGTGGCTCCTCCTCACCAGGACGCAGCGTTGGACGAGCTGACCGACTTGATCCACTACAACCACTTCGACGACGTATGATACTCGAGTGCATTGCAACGACCAAAAGAAACGAAGCGTCACCAGCACGCACGTGCCTCCTCTCCAGCTCAGCGTCACGCTTCTGTAGTCCGCTCGTGCGAGGATGTCGGGTTCAACAAGTGGGTGATGCGCTACATGAACTCGGAGTCGACGTCGTCGAAGAAGGGGTGGCGAAGCGCCTCCTTCGCGCTGATTCGGGCCGCTGGGTTGTAGCGCAGCATCGACTGATACGAAGAGAGAGAGAGAGAGAGAGAGAGAGAGCAGCGTGAGTGGAACTCAGCAGATCAACAAGAGATCGATGCCACGAGACGCACCTCCAACAGGTCCAGTCCGTCGCTGCTGAGTTGCGGGAAGACATCCTTGAGCTCCTTCTTCCTCCACTTGGGGAACGTCGCGGCGTAGTCGCGCAACTTCGTCACTCCTGGCCAGACCGATTCGTCCGGCGTGCCGAGTGTTCTGCATGCAGATGATCTTCCATCAGACCACTTCCAGCCACGTTCATGGCTGCGCACACGCTCGCTCGTGAGAAACGCACCTGAAGATGCGGTAGAGCTGGTCGATCTCCGAGTCACCTGGGAACAGTGGCTTCTTCGCAAGCATCTCGGCGAAGATCACACCGACGGACCAGATGTCGACCGGCGGCGAGTAGATCTCCTGCCCGAGCAGGATCTCCGGTGCTCGATACCACAGCGTCACGACCTCGTGTGTGTACTTCTTCATCGGGAGGCTGAACGCGCGCGCGAGTCCAAAGTCGGCAATCTTGAGCTCGCCTTTCATGCTCACGAGTAGGTTCTGCGGCTTGAGGTCGCTGCAAGCAGGAAGTGTTCGGATGTGTATGTGTGAGACACCGTGGCCGCAGTACTCGAGTACATTCGATCGTACCGATGCATGACGCCCCGAGAGTGCGAGAACGCGAGTCCCTTCAGCAGCTGGTAGAGCAGGCTCTGCCGTGCATCAATCCTCCTGACTCGTCAGCGTCATTGCCACGTCGGAAACGATAGCAGTATACACAAGCGCACCTTGATGAGCGCCATGTCGAGCGTGCCGAGCTTGTGCTCCATGAAGCGCTTGAGGTCCTTGTCGACGAACTCGAAGACGAGGAAGAGCTTGCCGTCCTCCAGCAGGCAGTCGAGCAGGCTGCGCAGAGCAGCAGTGTCAGCGCCGCTTATTGTGGAGAGAGAGAGAGAGAGACATTTGCCAGCAACGAAGCTGAAGCCAGGCGCACCGGACAATGTTCGGGTGCTCGAGTTCGCGCAGCACGGAGATCTCGCGCAGCGCGGTGCTCGGGATGCCGTCGTCCTCGGTCTCGAGGCGGATGCGCTTGAGCGCCACGACCTGCTGCGTCACGAGGTCGAGCGACTTGTAGACGACGCCGTACGTGCCCTCGCCGATGGAGCCGCCCTTCTCGATGCGCTGGTAGCGCTCCATGCCTGCCTGTCTGTCTGTGTGCTTGTACGGGTCGAGAGAGAGAGAGAGTGGCGTCGACCTGTCTCGAGGATGGTGGTGCAGTTTGAACTGCGATTTGGATCAGAGCAAGGAGAGGAAAGTATATAGTGAAGAAAGAGAGGAAAGCGCGCCATTTTTTTGGCGGCAAACACCTCTACCGTGACGGATGCAGTAAGTGCGAGTGCTTGTATTCGAGTTGCTTTCGTCTAGAATGTTATAAACATGCAAGTGAGTATTTAACCGATACGCGCGCTCATCCAAACACATTTCGCGCAATGACGCCAGCGTTGCCCCAACCCTTGAATTAGCTAGAGCGGAAAATGGCCCGCGAGGTCCGCTGCACACAGCTGGGGTGCAAACCACTCTCATAGTATACTCTCTGCAAGTGTGCGGAGAAGCACAGCAGCTGGCAGCGCAAATCCGGGTTGATGGGTAAACGGCGGAACGCGATCGTTTCCAGGAGGGGTACTGAGTGTAGCGCGTTCGCTACTTGCCAAGCATACTGCCGCATACAACTCCAGTGTGTGCAGTCGAACCGCTCTTGAGCAGACGCGTTCTTGTGGCGCAGAGCGTCTAGCCCACAAGAACGCGAGAGGTCGTGCCAAATCGCCCTTTCTTTTTGCCGTCTGGCTCTGATGGCGAGCAGCGCTGCTCTTCATGGCGGCGCTGTTGGCGGCGCTGCTCGCAACAGGAGCTCATTCATCAAACCGCCGCAAGAGGCCCCCTCCCCCCCTCCCGATCAAGGAAGCTGCTGAAGAAGAGCATTCGACACTGAGAGACGATGTCTTTCTAAGTTGTGCTGCGCTTCTCTCTCCGCGATGATCAAGATGACTCTTGAGCTTTGTTAGCACTCTCTCCTTCGTATTCATCCCCCACATGGATATGGAGCAGCAGAGCAGTTAACCGAGGCGCCCGCGCGTGCGTGAAGAACACCCGACCCGGAAAACGATGGACATGAAGACACGTCGGCGATAAGCGAAGAATGGTTTTCTTGCATGAGGAACTGAAGACACAAGACACAACACCAAGCAGCGCGAGTTGGCGACCAACAACCCGAGCACAAGAACAAGAACGACAACGAAGACAACAACAACAGTGAAGACGAAGAACGACAGGATGCTGCACGAGCTCGATGACACGACGAGCCTCTGGCTGCAGGATCCGGTGAAGAACTGGCGCGAGTGGCCAGTGGCGGCGACGGCGGCGGCGGATGCGGCGGCGGTTCAGGACAAGGTGAGCGCCGTGGACGCCGGCGGGCTGCTCGAGAAGGTGAACGAGGACAAGTTGGCGCGCGACGTCGACGACCTCTCGGCCATCTTCGAGGAGCTCGCGGACGGCGTCATCGACTTCCCGCTGCCGTGTGACGAGGACGAGGATGACGACCTCGCGGAGGCGACGGCGGCGGTGAGCGCGGACGGCGTCGGCGAGTGGATCGACGGCCTGGACAGCGAGGACGCGCTGAACGTGGACGAGATCTCGGCGGCGTTCGACGCGCTCGTTGCGGAGCAGGAGGATGCGATGAGCGCGGCGGACGCGCTGCTGCAGCAGAAGGACAGCGAGACGGCGGCCCGCGCGAGCTACAGCTCGTCGGAGTACGACGACTCGGATGAGGACATGGACGAGGACGACGAGGACGACGCTCCGGTGTCGCTGCAGATCGTCCCTGCTCCGCCAGTCTGGGCGTCGATGGCGCCGCTGGACCCCCGAAGCTGCATCACGAAACCGGTGTTCAAGAACCTCGACTCCCGTATCCCGCGCGTCAACATCCCTCGCATGGACCTTGCGCTGAGCGACACGAAGGTGGACGATGCGAAGCCAGCTGCGGCGGTGTTCCGCCCGGTTGGTCCGACTGGCGCCTGCCTGTCGCCTGTGCGCAAGGAGGCGAAGGCTGCCGCTGTGCCGGAGTACCGCCACGACCCTGCGACGTGCTGGATCTGCAAGAGCTCGAAGACGCCCGAGCGGAAGCGCGCGCTGCACCGGTTTCTGGAGAAGCGCAGCCGCCGCAACTGGAAGAAGGGCCCTCGCTACAGCGGCCGCAGCAATGTGGCGGCGTCGCGCGTGCGCAACGGCGGTCGCTTCATCTGCACGACGCAGTGGATCTGAGCCCCGAGCCACCCGCCAACCAGCTACCAGCCACCAGCTCCCCACCAGCTCCCCACGACTTCTCTTCCTGACGACGCTTTTTGATTTCGCAGTTTGCTTGCCAGCTTGCTCGAGCAGCCGTGCTGTTGCTTTTGCCTTGCATGTTTCTCTTTCGACTGAGCCATTCTCATTACCCCGACGCTATGAATTCTACGTATTTCCCCGACGATCTGAGTGTGCTTGCTTGCGTTTGTGTATCTGTGTCGTGTTGCTGCGGCAGCTGCAGCATTGTGTGTCCATCAGTACCAGCGTGTCGTTGCAGTTTGCACACACGTTCGTCACAGATTGGATGTTGAGGCGGGCGGTGAAGAAAGAGACCATGTCGGCGAACTGTTGTGCGGCAGCAACTTGCCAAAGCACGCAGCGCGATCAGCGTTTGTCGCACCTGATCATTTTCAAAACGATGTTGCGTGGTGTCAAGTCCCGCGACATCGCGCCGAAGCGGATGTGGAGCGTTTGAAGGAGGTCCTCTTTGTTGGTGCAATTCTGAAGTTGCAGGCAAGTGTACCCATCTTCAGTGAATACGTGTGTACGACACTAAAAGTTCGTATGCTCGATTATATCGCCAGAACAGGATACTGATACGATAAACAAGGTGACATCCTGGATAGACTCCAGCTCCAAAATAGCGTGTCCACATCGCAAATCACTCGAGCTTTTGGCGGGTTCTTTCGGAGCGCAGAATTCATCGCACACGCAAAGTCACACACACACTCGAAGGAGCGACTCAGCGATGGTGCGTGCTCGTGCTTGTGTGGATGAGCATGTGCTCCGTGCCGACCGCCACCCCCGCCTGTGCTCACGCTTCTCTTTCTGCGCGCCAGCCGGCCAAACTCTCGGGAGACAAGGCCAAGAAGGTGGAGGCGTTCCGCAGCACCACGAACGCTGGGTACGCGTCGCTCTCTCTCTCTCTCGCGCGCGCGCGCGCGTGCGCTTCGTAATGCGTACGACTGAGGTTGTAACACGAACGCATGGGCGGCGCTGCGACTGCTTGCAGGGAGACGGTCGCCAAGTCGTTCCTGGAGCGCTTCAGCTGGGACCTCATGCGCGCCGTCGACGACTTCTACGCGAACGGCGGCGACACCGCGAGCTCGTGCGTCGTTCGCCCTATGCTGCTGCTACCACGGCCCGAGTTCAGAGGTAGCTAACGTTACTTGCTGTTGTGGTGATGGCTTGGAGCAGGAACACACCAGAAGTCTCGGACGAGGCTGTGAACGAGTGGTTCGACTCTTACGTGGGTACGTTTCTCGCGCTGGTGCATAATGGCAAGCAGCGAACTCTCTGCTCTACCAGCTCTGTTGCATTGAACTAATGAACACACGTACAGACGAAGAGGAGGATGAAGAAGACACGATCGGTGAAGACGGGATCCTCAAGTTTTGCCAGGACATCGGCGTGGACGCGCAAGACATCGTGGTGCTGATCATCGCCTGGAAGATGAAGGCGGCGTACATGTGTGCGTTCACGCGGAAAGAGTGGAAGCAGGGCATGACGGCCATCGGCGCGGACTCGGCCGCGAAGCTGAAGGAGCAGCTGCCGGCGTTGCGCGAAGAGATCAGCAACGAGCGGTCGTTCCGGTCGTTCTACTCGTTCTGCTTCGGGTTCTCGAAGGAGCCAGGGCAGAAGAGTCTGAGCATTGACATCGCGGTGCCGATGTGGGAACTGCTGCTGGCACCGCGCTTCGAGAAGCTCACGTCGCAGTGGCTGTTGTTCCTGGAGGAGAAGAAGCCGTGCCGGGGCGTGACGCGAGACACGTGGGACCTGCTGCTCGACTTCTTCGACCGCGTGCGCGAGTCGTACGACAACTACGACGAGAACGAGGCGTGGCCCGTGCTCATCGACGACTACATGACGTGGATAGAGGCGCAGAAGCTGTAGCTCGCATGCATCCGCAGGTGGCGATGACGACGATCGGTGCCGATCGGCAAGCGAGGTGCTGAGCAGCCGTTGTCGCGCTAGAGCTTGGATGAAGAAGGATGAATAAACGGAACTGCTGGACGAGCTCCTCACGAAGCTCCGAGCGGCATGTCGATGATGCTTTGCGATAACGAACAGGATCTGCTTCAGCCGAGTATCCACTGCGTTGAGAGGCAATCGAGGCGTCCAGGATGGACAGCGTCATCGATCGAGGATGAACGATGACGCCGTGACTCACGTCGGAACGGACATAGCCGGGCCTATCGTTACCTTCGCGCAACCTCTGTCGTCAGTTCAAAGACGAAAAAATCGTTCGATCGCTCATTGTGAACCTAGTGACACCACCGCCGCCGCCGCCTCGTGCCGAGTTCCCCGAGATCTTCTTCATCCGCTGACTCGCCGCCGCGCACCTACCTTCACTCCTGCACTCCCGATGACGTCGACCGCCGTGGCCGCGCGCGCCGAGCAGCTGCCCGAGCGCGCCTTCTTCGCGCGCGAGTACGTGGCGCAGCACAAGAAGCGCGTGGCGGAGCTCGTGCGCCGCGTCGAGCACCTCGTGGAGGAGGCCGAAAACCTCGAGACGGAGAGCGAGAGCGCGGCCGCCGCGCTCGACGGCGCCGACGCCAAGCAGCTCGCGTCGCTCACGCGCGACACCGTCTGGCGCACCGTCTGCGCGCTGCAGGACTGCGAGCTCGTGCTCGCCGACACCATCGCGCTCTTCCAGCAGAAGATCCGGGTACGCGCATGTATGTGAGTCCCGATTGCGAGAGGCTCAATTGACGTACGCGTGTGCGCGCAGGAGAGCATCGACCTCGCCACGTCCAACCCGGAGCAGTTCAGTCTTGAGCGCACGCAGTCCGATGTGTCGTTACGCCAGAGCACCAACTCCGAGTACAGCTCCGACAGCCGCGATGAGACCGACGAGGACGAGCTGGCCGAGACGTTCCAGGACGTCGTGCCCGTGACGAAGAAGAAGGAGGCGCTTGCGCTTAATGACGACGTCACCGCCCGCGTCAAGGTATGGTGGATGTCGCGCCACACCTGTGGCTCTGGATCCCACTCACGCTGTGCTCGTGCTGCGGGTAGAAATCCTTCGGCGCGAACACCGAAGAGTTTGAGCGCTTCAAGGCGCGCGCGTTCGAGTTCGGGACGGGGAAGGAGACGGCGGAGGATTTCTACCTGTACCTGCAGCAGCACATCGCGCTCGAAGCGCTCGGTCCGATCGTGCTCGACTTCGCGCGGCTGCTTCCGCAGGCGGCGCTGCGACTTCCGCTTCTGAAAGTGCACTACGCGGTCATGGAAAAGTACAACCAGCGGCTCGCGAACCAGAGCGAAGACCGCGGCAATAGCTACAGCAACGTCACGCGCGCGCGGGAGCCATCGGCGGGTGCGTTGGTTTGTTGCGTGGGTGATCTCGATACACAGAGTTTGACTGACGCTCTTGACTTTGTCAGTGGACGACTATGACAGCGACGACGACCACGTGGAGGAGCTGCCGATGACGGTACGCTCTGTGTTGCTACTCGTATCTACTCGCGCCGAAGATCTCACTCGCAACCGTGTTATGTCTTCCTCGCAGCTTCGTTTGAGTCCGCTGAACCACCTGGTGTTCGTGATCCACGGGATCGGCCAGCACATCGATTTCAAGGAGGGCGAGCTCAAGTCGTGGAACGGTCAGGCGGGGCTCGACGGCGGCAACCACGCGTTCCGGGATCTGTACCGCGTGATGCTGGAGACGCAGTTCCGCGACATCCCGGTGGCGCTCGAGATGCAGTCGATCGAGTGGCACGAAGATCTGCACGAGCCAACAGGGCTCGACAACGTCTTCGACCTCATTTGTCCAGAGGGCTCGACAGGGTACGGGACGACGTGTGCCATGCTGCTTTCACTCGTGCTCAGGTGCTGATCGGTGGCTTTGTTGTTGCTGCAGCATCCGCGAGTTCAGCAAGGAGACGCTGATGGACGTTCTGTACTACCTCTCGCCTCGATACGGCCAGCTCATCGTGGACTCAGTGACGCAGCAGCTCAACCAAAAGTACCACGTCTTCATGGAAGAACACCCAGGCTGGGACGGCAAAGTCTCGATCTTCGCTCACTCGCTCGGGTCGGTGATTACGTACGACTTGCTGACACACGAAGCTGGCGAGCGATCCAAGAGCGGCGTGTTCTTCCCCGGTCTGGAGTTCGAGGTCGAGAACTTCTTCGGTGCCGGGTACGAGCCGCTTTGACTGAGCTTTTGCTTGGAACTACGTCATTGCGGAATGGTTAGTTTACACGAGAGTGTTGCACGCCCGCTTTCGCAGATCTCCCGTGCCGGTGTTCATCCTGTCGAGAGGTGATCTCAACATCAACGAAGGGCAGTTCACGCCAGGGATCAAGATGCCCAAGTGCAAGCGCTACTTCAACATCTTCCACCCGATTGATCCGATCGCGTACCGTGTCGAGCCGCTCATCAAGCAAGAGATGCACGACAAGGCTCCGGTTCAGCTGATACAGGTACGAGAGAGAGCAGTTGTGTGCTGAGTTGTGAGTGTGCGTGTGCTGATCTTCGATGGACGCTTCTCAGGCGCATGCTGTGCGAGGCTTTACGTTCGGCAAGATCCAAGAGATGTGGGAGAGCCTGACGGCTCCCGTGCACGGCTTCCCGCACCGTCTCGACTACGTCATGAAGCGCCGGAAACGCGAGCAGGGAATGATGGAGATTGCATTCGCGTCAGCGTCCCACTCGTCGTACTGGATGAGCGAGGACGTCGTGCTGTTCACGATCATGCAGATCTGCAAGCCGATCGCGGAGAAGCTGCAGCGGTACCAGAGCGCTCGCCAGCCGCTGCCGAAGCTGATGCGCAACATTGTCGAGCTGACGCCGCACACTCAGATCCGGATGTCGGCGAACGCATCGATTCGCGATCGGTGCACAGGATTCACGCACGACCGAGTCGTGTTGATGGAGAAGGATCGGCTGTTCATTCTGCCGCGAGTGCATGAGGTCGCGTGTCGGCGAAAGTGGCGCGTGAAGCTCAACCCGTTGACGAAGGCGACGTACGGAGACGACTCATTCATGCTCAAGATCTCGTCGAGCGAGCCGTCTGTCCCGACGAACATAGGTGTCTTCTCTCCAGCTCGGCCGGCGACTCCTGCGTCTGGTTCCTCTGCGTCGTTCGTGCTGAAAGCTCCGTCGACGCGCGTACGAGATGAGTGGCTGACTCTTATCCAGAAGACGATCCTCAGCACCAGCGCCGACGGCGAGTTGGACGGCACACAGCCAAAAGTGTCCAGCAGGTTCGTGACGATCGCCTAGCTGCAAGGCGGTTTCTCATATCGGTACACAGACTGACAAGAGTGCGTGTATGTGTACGTCAACAGGGAGCAGTTCCACCTCGCGGAGGTGCCGCAAGGCTTATGCCTCGACTACTTCTGCGCGCTGAAGACCGGCTTTCTTCAGGAGAAATCGGCGAAGGGATGGTACGAAGGCTGGAGCAACCGCTGGATCGTGCTCCAGGATGACTACCTCTCGTGCTACGAAAACTCGCCTCGCCTCGAGTTCTCGGGGCAGTTCAAGCTGCGCAAGTCGCGGATCTTCTGCTACGAGGTCGGGTACCTCTTCCGCATCGTGTCGCGATCTGGTACCTCGATCGAGATGCGCGTGAAAGACCAGGAGTCGTTCAACATGTGGCTGGAAAAGTTCAGCGAGGTTCCGTCTGCGCAAGTGACGCGCCACAAGGACTTGATCGAGAACAGTCCGTCCGCGGTGCTGATCATGTCCGACAGCAGCGAGATCCGAGACGGCGCGCTGGGCGAGTGGCTCCACACCAAGATCGAAGGATACAAGTTGTCGTTGGACGAGAAGGACGTACAGTACGCCGCGTTCGTCGTGCAGGTGAAGTCATCGTCGTCGGGTAACAGTGTTGTCCAGCGGCGGTACTCGGAGTTTGCTGCGCTGCACCGCGAGCTGCGCAAGGTGATCCCGCACGAGCAAGTTCCGGCGCTGCCTGGGACGCGCATGTGGAACAAGTTCGACCCGACGTACCTGAAAGAGAAGACGGTGGGGCTGCACGGATACCTGACAGAGGTGTGCAAGCGGTGCGCGAACACGCGCGCGCAGCCTCTCCTGCTCGAGTTCCTGGAGCTGTCCCCGCAGACCGCCACGAATGGGACGGACGTGTAGATAGATCAGTTTATGATGGGATGAAGTCCCTCTTCGTGTTCAAGACAACAATGCAGACTCAGAGCAAGCTCACCAGCTGCTACTGCCGTCCGCTTTGCTCGCATCACCCGACAACCGAGTCTTCTCACTCGACGATCGAGAACGACACACAGAGCGGGTTCGACGGTCTCGGCTTGTCGTAAACCTTGCAGTCTGTCTCGGGCTTCACCGCGACGATGTACTCGCCACTCTCCGCCACCCTATTGAAGCCGCGTCCGATCTGAGGATCAAAGACTCCCCAGTCCGCGTGCGTCAGCTCAAACGAGACCACTTGGGACTCGCCGGGCTTCAGCGACACCTTGCGGAACTTCTTGAGCTGCTTCACCTCCGGAACTGACATCACGCGGTAGAGCTGCGTGAGGAACAGCATCACGCTCTCCTTCCCCTCGCGCTTGCCATTGTTGGTCACGTTGACACTGACGCTCAAGCGTTCGTCAGAGTGGTTGCTGAGCTGGGTCTTGTCGAGAGTGAGACCGCTGTACACAAAGCTGGTGTAGCTCAGTCCGTGGCCAAACTCCCACTCCATCTCGCACGGCTTCTCTCCGCACCGCGTCGTCACAAGATGGTTGTAGGGGATCGCGATGCTTGCCGGATGCTTCGGGTACGTGATCGGCAGTCTCCCGCTCGGGTTCACGTCGCCATAGATGACTTCGGCAAGCGCTTGCCCCCCGACTTCACCCGGCAACATCGCGTACACCACTGCGTGCGCGAGTGCCGCAAGCCCGTTCAGCAGCCGAGGTCGACCCTGCACGAGCACCAGGACGACCTTCGCACCAGTCGCCGCGATTTCACGCACGTATTCGACTTGTCCGGCAGCGAAAGCAAGATCTTCGATGTCACCAGGCTTCTCGGCGTACGGAGACTCTCCGATCGCGACAACGGAGACAGTGGCAGCTCGTGCCATCTTCTTCGCAGTCTCCAGGCCACGGCGGTTGAAGGCTCCGGTGGCGTTAAGTGCGTTGAAGTATCGAATCGACGATCCGCGGCTCGCAACGCTCTCCATTCCTTGCTTGAGCGTGATGCCGTTCGGGAACATGTTGTTTCCAGCCACGCCTTGCCACACGAGGGACCAACCGCCGCAGAGCAGTCCGACGTCGTTAGCAGCGTGTCCAGTCAAGAAGACCTGCGCGTTCTTCTGGAGCGGAAGGATGTCATCCTGGTTCTTCAACACGATGATGGATTCGCGAGCGAGCTGAAGTGCGACCTCCTTATCCTCCGCCTGACCGACCTTGCCGACATGTTCGCCGCCTGGGACCGGATTGCGGTAGAGCCCAAGACGCGTCTTCAGCTTTAGAATGCGCTTCACGGAGGTCTTGACTCTCTCGAGTAGGTTCGGGTGACGCTCGAGCGCGCGCTTCGCCAAGTCCACGAACGACGAGTTGTACGGCACCATGCTGAGGTCGATCGACGTTCGGGTGAGCGCCATCTCGACCGCTTTGCTCTCGCTTGCGGCGACGCGATGGAAAGCATGAAGATTGTTGATCTCACTCCAGTCGGTCACGAGCAGTCCGTCGAAGCCCATGTCGTGGCGTAGCAGTGCGTTCAGGATCCTGTCGTTCGCGACGACAGGGATGCCGTTGATCGAAGTGTAGCTCTCCATCGCTGACATCGCTCCCGCTCGGATCGCCGCAAGGTACGGCGGAGCGAAGTAGTTGAGCAGATCAAAGTCGGAGATCGTGACGCCCTCGCGGTCGTGTCCTGTCGGAGTCTTGGAGTACCCGATGACATGCTTCATGCACGCAGCCAAGCGATTGTTGTGCTGCAGACCTCGCACAATGGCGTCCGCCATCTCAGCGGCGAGGTGCGGGTCCTCTCCGAATGTCTCGAACGTCCGTGCCCACAACGGATTCTGAGAGATGTCGAGGATCGGCGAGAAGATCCACGGGATGCCGGCTGCTAATGTGTCGCGACTCGTGATCTGCGCCACAGCGAACGCGAGCTCAGGGTTGAAGGTCGCGGCGATGTTGATCTGCTGACCGAAGATGAACGCGCCTTTCACGTGGACAGCGCCGTGCACCGAGTCGATGCCGTAGAGGACTGGGTGTCCGCCGTTGACGTCGAGGAAGATATCTTGAATCTGCGCGATGACGCGGCGCCACTCGGAAGCAGAAAACACTCGTGGCGACGCTGAAGCAGAGCCATTGGTTGTCGCCGTGTCGAGCGCAGTCGGTGAGTTCAAGTAAGACCCGATCTTGAGCTTCGCGTGGCGCCGCACTTCATCAACGTTCAGCGTCATGTTGGCGTGCATGACAGTGCTGATGTCGAGCTGCGTCATCTGCCCGAGCATGTCATCCATACTCTATAGAAGATGATGTTAGTTGAACTTGCAGCCGGGTCCGATTCTTGCGAGATGAAGAGCGCACGTACCATAGCCGATAGCATCGATTCCACTCGCTTGTCATCATTGCCGTCACCGTCATTTGCGAACACCTCTAGCTGAACACTGCAACTGAGCGCGAGGACGAGGATCACACTCAACCAGAGGCGGCTACTACTCTTCGGCATCCTCGCTTCGCTCTTGAGCTGGTCTTCGCTCTTCGCGTCGAGTTCGCAAATGAATGTGCAAATGTGCAATGGAGCATCGAATGTGTCGCTACTCAACAAGAGATCCACTAGCGTTGCGTTTGATTCTGCTTGATTCTTGATACGCGAAAGACCGTCGTCGATACGAATGTCCTACCATGCTCAGCTGAAGGCACCAGTCTGTCGCCACGGAGTTTGAACTCAGCACACGCCACCATACAGACAATCGAGACCACACTATAAAGCAGCGTGCTGCGTTGTCCATTGCCATGTTGGACAATATGCGCCGGTGAAGAATACACACCAGCACTACTGAACCTCGCATGTGTCCTTCTCACACCCAGTACTCCTGCAGGTCAGTTCGACTTCATGTGTTCGCACCAACACACCATCAACTCGTCCCGATTCAGATAACCATCGATGTCGAGTGGTCAAAATCTGTGCTAAAAGAAGCAGCAAAATCTAAAAACAATTTCAAACGGTGACAAATTATTTGTACGCATATTTAGAAATTTGAAGATTAGACGACCAGATCTTGAAAGGACGATTGTCACCAGAAGTTCAGAAAAAGAATCTAGAGTATCACACGTCTAGAATCTGCTGAGTCAAACTACAATACAAAATCTGAAGCATAGCAAACAGATCTGTGGCGTCCAGAAGATCAGATAATGATACGTTCACGTAATCAAGGGGTTAGGGTGTTGCATTTGATACAAAAATTAAGTACTTTTGCCATCGGTAAGCGATTGGCTCCTTTCCGACCAATCGGCATCCGACGGCAAAAGCATACAATTTTCTTGACAAAGTGCGGCACCTTAACCACCAGGTATCCTTTTATACTGACGACAAGTCAAAACGCAAAGTGAAAAGGCTTGTGACAAAAAAAGTGCAACATCACTCGGCAGGAGAAGACAGCTTGCGCGCAGCTATCACAGAGCAGAGCAATTCGCTACACGTGCCGACGGACGTAGTCATGGGTTCGTTGGCGGAAGCCGCGAGGAGCGCCTGGACGGCTCGGCGCTCACGGGCAGCAAAGTACGGTTCAGCCGGTGTCCCAGATCGAGCACAAGTCGTGGAGAACAGCCCACTGCTGAACACTGCTGACGACAGCGGACTCATGCATGTGGACTCTTCCTGCGCGCTGCTCAAGACCAAGGATTGAGGCGCGCGTGCGCGTCATGGTGAACGCGTGGCCAACACGTGCTGGTCAATCGCACTCGGACGGCGGTGCGCCAGAGCTGACCGACGCTGGAGACCTCAACTTGGAGTGAGAGCGCTGGCGCGACACTAGCGCTGGAGTGTCACGGGCGCGGCGGTGGCGCTTGCGGCCGCCGCGTTCGTCTACTGCCGGTTCATGGGGGAGCTGCCGGTCGTGGGGCTCGTGGAACTCGTGTTCGTGGCGGCCACGGGACCCGTCGTCATGTGCGCGACCGCCTTCTACCTCACGGGCCGCCACTCGTGGCTCGTCTTCCGCTACTCTTTGCCGGTCGCGATGTTCACGCTCTCGTTCCTGGTGCGTGCGTGCGCGTCCTCGTCATGTATGGCGCTTCTTCCCACCCGGCAACTGACTCGTTGCTCGCTCGTGTCCGTCAGATCGTCAAGAGCGCCAAGGACGCGCCGTTCGCGCGCCGCATGGGCAAGACCCGCACGTCGCTGGTGCTGCGCCCGGACTTCCAGTTGAGCTACCACCTCTTCCTGTTGCTCGCGGTTCTTCGTGCTCGGCATGCTGCTCGGCCACGTGGGCAACTTCCTCCTCCTGGCATCTGTCGTCCAGCTACGCGACATCGCGGACGCCTTCCACAACGAGCAGCTGGACGAGCTCCCCCGACGCCATGTCGAAGCTCGGCGGGCAGCTCGGCATCGGCCTCGTGACATCGATCGCCGTCTGCAGCCTCCTGCTGTATTCACGTCCGGGAATGCAGCGGTGGTCCGTCCGCCGTCATCCGACCTCGCGGCAGCCATGCACCGGAGCTGATCCACCTACCAACACACACACACATACACACACTGACAGCGAGTACTCCTCCGAGAACGAGTCCAGCTCGGGCTCCTTTCCGCGACCGCGCAAGGGCAGGAAGAACGCGCGCGCAACGGAGAGCGGTGCGACGACGACGACGACGCGGCGGACGCTGTCGCGCTCGCCGAGTTGTTGCTACTCTCCATGTCTCGCTGCAGGAAGAAGCCGCTGAGCGTGCGCGGGTTGCTCCGCCCCGAGTCGGACGTCGACGGGGACAGCAGCAGTGCCTGATCTTCGGTATGCTGCCCCGACGCCGAGGCCTTGCTGATGCGGTTGATGAGCCACGCGTGCCACTCGAGGTATGGGATGTTGCGTGCGATGAGCTCGCGGTACCACGAGTGGATCGTGAAGCGGCTGGAGGACCGGAAGCGCTTGTCGTGGATGATACTTTGAGATTGAATGGCAAATGATCTTTTTACTCGATCCTCACGTCCTGGACAACAAGGTGCCCACGAAGAAGCTCGATGGCAACATCCTCTTGCTCTTGAAGCCAGGCGCGCTCGACACGAAGCGCCTCGACTGTTCCAGGCTTCGGTAGCACTCTGCGATACATCACCTCTCCGTTTTCGATCGTTGATCTAACCGGGAGGGATTACTCCCAGACAGAGTCGAGGAAGCTCCTCGCGTCGTCATCTCCCGGCCAACACCATGCACGAAATCGAGCTCTTGAGCCTCCTGTCCCGTGTGCACTCCAGTTGAGCGAACCGTGAATGATACACTCGTTGTTCAGGATGCAGACCGGCGTCACGACAAGCCACAGTCAGTGTACAGTTGACCCATCATCGACAGTATTGCATAGCTACACACGTACTTTCGTGTGCATTGTCCCTCTCGGGACTCGGACTTGGAGTCCCTCGCGTTGTTCAAGCAGCAAGCGCGCGACACCGGTCCGCTCCGGGAACTCGCCTGTAGCTTCGTTCCGTCGGAGATGGCGATTCAGCATACTGTAGTCGGTGATGATGCGAACCGTAACCTCGCGTTCTAGAGCGCGTCGGATCGCCTCCTCCAGCTGTGTCACACATGCATCCCGCCGCAAGTTAGGCATGAAAGCACACGCCAAAGCACACAGCGTGTGAACGTACCAATTCACAATTGAACGCATAGACAGACAGGAAGATGGTGCCACCGCACGGCACTTGGTCAATGTACTTGACCATCTTGCCGACCCGTCTTACCAGACGAACTGGAAAGTGAAGCGGTTCGATGTAGCGGCTCGGTGGTGGTCCACCGTAGGTCTCGCAGCTCAGTTTCGAGACGAGCCGCATGAGCCTGAACGACCCGCAACATGTCCTCGGTCTCCTGCAGCCGAAGCTGCGCGCTCTGACGCTCACGCGCAGCTTCGGCCGCTCGTTCAGCAGCACTTAATACGCGCTGCTCTTCCGCTGCGCGCTCGACGGCAGCGTTCCGTTCTGCTCGCTCCCGACACTGACGACTGATTCGCTCATCCTCCTCACTTGCAGGATACGCGCGGCGGATTACTCGTGCGGACAGGAGCCCTGATCCGCTCAAGATCTCGATAATGGCGGACGCCTGCCAGCCACTTCATCGTGAGCTGCGCCTCTAGCACGAGATCAGTCATTTTGCTACTGCAGCTAATTGATACTTTTGATACCTTTTGCATGTGACTGCTCGCTGACGCTCGCTGGCCATCCTCCATGCAGGACGCCCGACGGCCGCACGGCTACCGCCAGGCGCACGCGTCTCGGCATCAGATAAAGGCCAAAACAGCGAAGCGCGCGCTGAAAGCGGCGCCAAAGCCGCCGAAAACGCTGCTCGACGCGCTTCAGCAACACGGTGCGCGGCTCGGCGACGGTACGAAGCTCAACGCCGTCGGCCGCGCAATCGAGCGCATTGGTGATCTGCCGCCGGCCGTGAGCGCGCCGGTCTCCGCGCTGTTTCTGAGCCAGAACCGTCTGTCGACACTATCTGGCGTGGAGCAGTTCACGGCACTGCGCGTGCTCTCGGCCGCGGGCAACGCGCTCGCGAGCTTCGACGATGTCGCACGCCTCACAGCGCTACCGCGGCTACGCGCGCTCAACCTGATGGGCAACCCGCTCACCGATCAGCCGCACTACAGGCTGCGCGTCATCGACTGCCTAGCGAGCCTACAGGTGCTTGACACGGTCGACGTCTCGAAGCGCGAGCGCGAACTGGCTCCGCGTGTCGCCGCGCAGGAGCGAGCACTGCGTGCGATGGTGCTCGGGAATCACTTCGTAATCTACAAGCTGCAGCGCATCGCGAAGCTCGTGCTGCTGCGCAGAGACCTCGCCGGCTTCGTCATGGGCTACGTGGCGACTGGGAGACGCGCGCTGTCGTTCGACCGCGTGCCGAGTCCACACGACGCGACAGTGGACGTTGCGCTGCTCATGCGGCTCTGGGACGTAGAGCAGACGTTCACTCCAGACGAACGAGCCGCACTCGAGCGTCAGATGGTGACCATTGTTGTTCGCACGCGCTGCAAGCTTGCAGAGCACCCAAAGCTGCGAGCGAAGGAGTATCTACTGAAGCTCGCGAGCGCCACGCTGACGGTGGATCACAGCCAGATGTCGAACGAACTGCGGCAACAGTGCGCGTCCTGGGACGAAGCGTACGGGAACGTCATCGCGCTGCAGCAGCAGACTATCGCGAACCTCCAGGGGCTCTGCGACCGCAGCAACAAGGAGCTCGTCGTGTATCTGAAGACGCTGCTGACGACGGAACCGAGTCGGCGAAGCGAGTTAGTGAATGCAAAGTGGAGAGGAAATCATGGGCTACAGACCGGCGAGGGCGTCGGAAGAGGAAGCGACGTCGACAGCCGCCGCCTGTCAGTGTCGTCACTTGGGCGGACAAAGCTGCTACCCCCGCAGCAGCAGGACCCGGACCAGCCTGACGACGAGAAGGTGCTGCGGTATGACAAGGCTGCAGCTTCGAAGCCTTCAACACAGTCTCAGCAGAAAGTGTGTTTGAGCCGCCAACCAAGCTCAAGTGACGAAGGCACGAAGCCGAACGCACGAGCAGGGGCGCAGAAGCCGCAGAGCGCGAGTATTCCCAAGGCGTTGGAGCTGCGCAACGGAGACTTTGGGAACAAGACGCTGGCGGAGGCGATCCACCAGTTCAAGATGCGAGACCCACGCGCTTCGTCCCTTCACCCGGCGCCACCGCCGCCGCCGCTGTCTCGACGCAACGATCTCTTTCCTGAGCCAAACTTCGAGCATCTGAGGCAGCCGCAGGTGTTCATGCTGCAGCACGACACTCGAATGAGCCTCCAAGAAGAGACGCGGCGTGCTTCCTCTTCTCCGAGTGAGACGAGCGCGACGAATGCGTTCGTACCGGTATCGAAGCTCTGTCTAGCGTCGATGTCGCTGGATGATGTGAGTGAGAGCCACGAGCTGGCAGCGAGTATGAACGAGCACGTGATCTCTCGACGCAGCAGCACAGCCGGAGCAAGTCGCCACGTCTCCGTAGTGGATGACTCGATCGAGACTTCGAGCAGCGTCAGCGGGCTCAGCGATGCATCGTCGTTGTGGCGAGGGCAAGGTCCCCTGCCGATCAATGGCAGTGTGGGTGGACGCAGCGAGCGCGCTCCAGCGCCACCACGCGCTGTCCACCACAAGACAAACGGTCAGCGCATCGGTGCCCGCTCGCATAATGATGCAGCGACCGGGGCTGTTCTCGAGGATGCAGTGGAAGAAAAGCGAAGGAACAGCAGCCTGCAAACCTCACGACCGATCGCCGCAGACTCCTCTACCAGTGATCAACGCGTTCACGAGCTCAAGGACCGGGAAGCAAAGTACATCAAAGCGCTGATCGAGTCCGAGCAACGGGAGCTCGATCTGCGGAACCAGCTGAACAGCTACCGGCAGAAAATCGGCCGGTACCAGCAGACGATGGCGCAGGACTTCAAGGAGCGCGAGCAGATCAAACACGAGGTGGGCGAGAAGGTGCGAGCTGTAGCGGCACCGAAGGTGCTGCGGCGGTTCTTCATCCGCTGGATCCACTACTACCACTGGTCGCTGCAAGCCACGCACCTCCACCGCAAGCGGTGCTTCATCGTGCAGCACGACTGGTTCTGGTGCTGGCGCCGCAGAGTGTGGACGCAGCAGCAGCTCCGTGCGATGCGAGAGCGACAGCAGTTCCGGACGCTCCGAGACCACTTTGCTGAGTGGACGAACCTGTCGCGGCTCGCTGTGATCGTCTCCCACTCAGCGAGCAGACGCGGGCAGCACGCGGTGCGTCAAGCCTTTCGAGCATGGAGAGCTGGCGCGAAAGTCCTTGCAGCGACCAGACACATGGCGCAGAGTAGAGAGCTCGCGGCGACGCAAGTTCTTCAGCGCTGCTGCTTTCGTCAGTGGGCGAAGCGGAGTCGGCATCGGAAACAGCTGACAGCCACAGTAGAGCTGTACTCACGACGGTCTCATCGCGCACTCCAGAAAGTCATGATCTGGAGGTGGAGGATGGTGGTCGTCACCCTCGCGCGGCCACTGCGAGAGCGGTTCGAGAGGTTCGTGGCTTCGAAACAGTCTCAGCGCCAGCAGCAGGTGTTTCGGAGCTGGCGAAGTGTTGTGGTAGGCAGCAAGTTGCACGCGTGTCACCTCCGAAGGAGAGTTTGGCGGCACTGGAGTCTCTGTTCGCTCTCGACGAAGACTGAGCGCGAGAATGCGCTTCGGAATCGACGCACGCTACTGAAGGTGCATCTCCAGAGCTGGCATCTCGTGACGCAGGATCGGATCGCCTCGAGACGTTCGCTTAGCTTGGCGAAGCGCTATGTGAACCAGCGCCGCGTTCGCAAGCTCTGGCTGTACTGGAAGCGGTACACGTTCGCGAAGTGCAAGTACGTCCAAGGCTCGACGAAGGCGCTGAAGCACTACTTCATCAAGCTACTTCGGAGCTCGTGGAAGCGTTGGAGATGCAGGACGCGAATGAACTTGATGACCGTGAGGGAGCAGAAGCGCAGCGAGCTACAGCGCCACTTCCAGAACCTGCGTGCTGGCGTCCGGTGGGTGATTGCTGACAAGTGTCGTGCTCGGATGCTCGCTCACTTGCGTGTGAGGCGCGATCGCGCGCTGCTTCGTCGACTCACGGTGGGCTGGAGATGCTTGGCACAGCGTCGATGTCGCAGTAAGCTTCACGCTGAAGTGGTGACCCGCCTGGCCACTCGCACTCTCGTGCAGAGCTCATGGAGTCGCTGGATGACACACCTCCTAGCGCGTGTACAGAAGAAGCTTCTGGCAACAGGACAGCGCTCCGAGGACGCAATGAAGGAGAAGCACGAGATGGAAGCTGATCTGCTGATTGTGAACGACAGGGCGGCGTCGCTGAGCGAGCGAGTCGCGGCACTCGAAGATGCTCTTAGGCAGCAGGAGGAACAGATCGCTACGTACCAGAACGAGTTGGTTCACTCGGAGGAGCTCCGCGTTGAGTCGGAGCTGAAGATTAAAGCTGTCAGCGAGGCTCATGGCGCGGAGCGCCAGGAATGGGCAGCCTTCGAGGCTCAGCTGAGCGAAGAACACGCGACGCGAGAAGCAGGCGCGCAGGCCCTGGTCGATGTGAACGCAAGTCTTCAGGCTCAACTTCAAGAGCTCCAGACGCGAGTGCACGAAGAGCAAGAGCGAACAGCGAAGATGAGCCGTCGATACAACAGTGCGCAGCAAGAGCTTGAGAAGACGAAGCGCGATCGCGGAGCTGATGTGGCTCGGTTCGACACCGCCAAGCGCGAGTTGGCCGGGCGCATCAACGAACTCGAGCGAGCGCTCCAGAGCGAGCAACGCGAGAAGGGAGAGATCGCAAGCCGTTTGCAAGAGTACGAGGCGCGGCTCGCAACAGCGCGTGCGGACATGAGCCAGCACGAAGACGAGCAGTTGCGCGAGAACGAGCGCTTGCGCCTCGAGCGAGACCAGATCGACGCGCGCGTGAGAGAAGAGCAGGTTCGAAGCGCCGAGCTGCAGCGGCTGCTAGTGGAGAAGAACGAGGAGATCCACCGTCTGGTACAGCGGCAGCAGCAGCAACAACAAGAGCTGGAGAGATCGATGGGGGAGGGATTTGCGCAGGTAGCGGTGCCACGCGAGGGACTTCGACCGCACGTCGATACCACGGAGAAAGCTGCACACACGAGCGATATGGAAGCTCCAGCGGGTTCCCCTCCGCTCCAGCGACATTCGATTGCCCACACCAACGAGGAGGGTCGTATCGACAGGTCGACAGGGTATGGGACAACCGACACGACGCTGCACGTGCTGCTCAAAGATATCAACGAGAGCATCCGAGCTCGCACCGAGTGCGTCGTCGTTGACAGGAGCGCGAGTCCAGTTCCCCATCGCCACCACCAACACCAACACCAACACGAGTACCCCCGCGCGCGTCAACGAGCGTCTTCATCTCCAGGAGACGACGAGAGCGATAACTGTGGCGAGCGCTACCCTCCTGAAGGTTCGCCGAGAGTGCCGCTCGCGGTGGACTCCGCTGTATTCAACAGCTTAGCAGAGGACACGGACGCCCACATTGACGAGCACACGAGCAAGGTCCACGAAGACATCCGACGACTCCAGCAGCGAATCGCGAAGCGGCTGCAGCAGCCAGCAGCGAGTGCGACGGCGGAGTCGCGACACTCGCCGTTCGTTCTGCGCAGCGCTGGCCACTACCGAGAGCGACTGATGTCGCCGACCAGTTCGCTGTCGCTGTCGTCACTGTCCGAAGCAGGAGATCGAGCGACAGACATCAGAGATCCGCGCCGGAGATCGCGACGCGAGGGTCACCATAGTTCAGATTCACATCAGCGACTGCAAGGAGCGCGGCCGAGCAGCAAGAGCGCACACTTGGTGCGGAAGGCTGCGTCGAGCGAGAACATCTCGAGATCTGCGAATACGCTGCCGAAGCGTCCACGTGTTCCCTTACAAGCGGTGACTGAGACATCATCACCTTCCACAGCACTTCGCGAGTCCTCCGCAGGCGCGAAGAAGAAGAAGCGAGTCACGAAGGTGGCGGCTTCGAGGCGCAAGTGAACGTAGGCGCATTGCGCTCAGTACGTACAATACGCCAGACGCAAGAACCAGCCTCCCATCGGACTTGCCCCGTGTGATCGAGCAGAGTTCGCAAGGACACATTGCTTGTCAAGTGAATGGCGAAACTCACCGCTGTTCTTAGCTCGTCCTTAACATCGACGTCTCGCCGCGCCATCACGACCAAGGCGAGAAGCATGGCTCGCTGCGCGTCAGTCTGAGTGACTACACGATCTTCGCCGACCGAACTGAGAATGAGCGCGTCTCGCGATGCGCTCGACAGTGGCCCAAGCGACGACACTGCTGCCGATGGCTCGCCTGGCAGACCCAGTCCTACGGCTTCGAAGCACAAAAGCTCGCCTTCCAAGCACTCGAACAAGCTCACCATCGGTAGTCACTCGGAGCTTCAGCGCGCGCTTGTTGCTTCTTCTTCTTCTTCTTCTGCTTTCTCACACTGTCGGTGTGTTTGCTGGTATGCGCAGATCCGACTGCGACGCTGGCAGCGATCAGCGCTCGGCTCGCGACTGTCATCCCACCGGCGGAGAGCGAGATCGCACGGATCAACCGCGATGCTCTGCTGACAGTCTCCAAGCGCTACCAGCAGCAGGCTGTGCGGAACAGAGCACGCGACGAGCAAGAGGCATCGGAACGGAAGGAGGGCGACGATACGCAAGACGACAGCTGCCCGCATGGGCTCCTCGAGTCGTCCTCGCCCAGCTTGCCGCAGAGGACCGGGATCCCGCCGGCGCTGCACGAGTCCATCATCGCCGAGGAGTGGGTGAACGTACACTTGGAGACGAGCGGAGCGTTCCTGCTCCCTGCAACCGACCTCTCGCCGCTGCTGCAGAAGACGAGCGCCGCACTCGGTGGGAGCAGCGATGACGCGTGGACGGAAGAGGAGGCGTTCGCGTTCCGAAGGCGCGGAGACAATGGGCCGCTGGGCCGCGCTGGGATCGACCGCTCGTCGCTGTATCGTCTCGGGATGCCCAAAGAGCTCGTCGATCGGCTCTACCGCGCGCTCTACGTGTACACAAACGGCTTCCACAGCCTCATCACCGAGATCGCGGCGCACTGCCCGCCGCTGGTCGAGCGGCACGTGTCGTCGAACGTGTGGCTGACGTTCCTGCTGCTGCTGGAGCAGTGCGAGGACGGCAAGTACGAGATGGCGATGCTCAAGTTCAAGCAGGCGACGCTGGAGTGGCGGCGGCAGATGCAGGGTGCGTTCGAGAGTGAGAAGGCGGCGCTCGAGGCGCAGCTGCTGGCGACGAACGCGAGTCTCACAGACGAAGCGCAGCGCAGCGCGGAGAAGAGCGACGCGATTGCCAAGCTTGCAGCAGACGCAGCAGCCGCGAGCCGAATGATCTCCAGTCAGCACGCTGAGATCGTCGCGCAAGCCGAGCAGCTTCGAGTGCTCCGGCTCGAGATCCTCGTCCACGAAGACGACGAACGCAAGCTCAACGAGCAGCTCGACGACATGCGCAGGGACTTTGAGGTCTCGAACGCGGAGCGCGTCAACGCGCTCGCGGAGCGGTTCGCGCTCGAGGAAGAGCTGCGCAAGCTGCAGCTCGAGCGCGACAGGGTGGAGGCGGAGAAGGCTGCGTACGCCAAGCGGATGCACGAAGGGCTCTTCATGAACCAGGCGCTGCGAGCCACAAACGAAGCGCTCAAGCAGCACACGGTCGTGCTCGCGATGGAGAAAGACAAGGTGAGTAGCGAGAGAGACGGGCTCCAGGCGCAGATCGGCGCGCTGCAGCAGGACCTGCGAGGGCTCAGCCTCCAGAAGGTGCACGTCGAGCAGCAGCTCATCGACGCGCAGCGCAAGCATCAGCACTTGGAGGAGCGCGTGCAGACGATGAAGGAGCAGTTCGAGCTCGAGGTCGCGGCCAACTCGACGCACGTCCAGGAGATCGCGCGGCTCAAGCGCGAGGTAGACGAGGAGAAGGTCAAAGCCGGCGTGCTCGACGCCAAGTGCAGCCTGCTGACCGCGGAGAAGCAGAACACCGGCATGCGCGCGCAGGACAAGCTCCGCATCGAGCGGCTTCTGAACCAGAAGCTCGAGCTCGAGAACGCCGTTGAGGCGCTCAAGCTCGACCGCGCCAAGGACCAGGAGCAGATCTGGAACCTGCGCGCGTCGCTCGAGGCGCTCGACACGGAGATGCAGCACTCGAAGCGCGTGTTCTCGGCGGGGCAGCAGGCGTTCCTGCACTCGGAGCGCACGTGCGAGCAACTCCGCAACCAGCTGCAGGAGGCGGAGAAGAGCTACGACAAGGCGAGCAAGAGCCTGAGCTCGCTGCGAGAGCGCTTCAAGCTCTTCGAGGAGAACTCGCGGGAGCAGATGACGAAGCTCGAGGTCGAGCTCAAGGTCACGAGCGCGCAGCTGCGCGAGGTCTCGTACGCGAACCGCGACAACGCAGCGCTCATCGCGGAGCTCAACAAGGCGCTCGAGGCGGCCGCGAAGGAGAGTATGAGCGCCATGCGGCTGCAGCATGAGGCCGAGCAGCGCCTCGTGCAGCTCCAGCGCGAGATGGGCGACCTGCAGCGCGACAAGGCCGCGCGCGAGGAGCAGCGGACGGCGTCGAAGCACGCGATCGAGGGCTTCGTCCGCTCGCTGCAGCACATCCTCGCGCTCGTCAAGCTCGACGAGTACCCGTTCGATGAAGCGCTGCGCGAGCTGCTGCGCCTGGCGCGCGAGGCGTTCGGCCGCGACCTCGACCTCGACAGAGTGCTGGACGACGAAGACGAGGTCGAGGAGTTCGAGGAGGAGCTCGACGACGACGACGTGCGGGACGCGCAGCGCTCGCGCCGCAAGCTGCGGAAGAACGGGCTCCTGCCGCCGTCTTCAGCCGGAGCTGATGATGCAGCACAAGACGCTGGGGAGGGCGACGACGACGAGGCCGACGGCGAGCGCCACCGCTCGCAGATCACGAGCATGAGCAAGTTCCGCAAGAGCAAGCTCGACAAGCAAGTGAAGCAACTGCAGCGCGATGTGGGGAACAAGAGCGACCTCATCCGCAGTCTCGAAGGCGTGCTGTGCGAGCAGGCCGAGCAGCTGGCGCAGCTCACGCGCGTCACCGAGCAGCAGGACGCGCGGCTCAAGGCGGAGACGAACCGGATTGGCATGCTGCTCGCCGATGGCGACGCGACGGCGATCGCTCTCGCTGGTGCTCGCGCTGCGCAGAGGTATACAGAGCTGGAAAAGCGGCGCGCGGAGGCGACCCGCGATGTCGAGATCGAGCGCAGGTCCCGGATGCAGCGCGCGCTGGAGGACATGCAGCGGCAATACGACATGCAGGGAGCAGCGAACGAGGACCTGCTCGGACGGATCTGGCGCGAGTACGAGCACTACCTCCTCATGCTCTCGCTGCGGCGCGACGAAGCCGTGCAGGCGACGGTGACGACAGCGGACATGCAGTCGCAGACGCTCGTGCCGCACCGGAACCCGGCGACGGAGCGCGCGCGCGTCGCGGCGATGCACCTCCCAGCCACAAGTCCAACGGCGACGGCGTTCGAGGACGTGCTCCAGCAGATCAACAACCACGCGAAGGCGCTGCTGCCGGAAGTCGCGACGGAGCTCAGCAGTCTGCACTTTACTGCGTCTTCATCACTGCCAGCGCAGCAGGGGAGTGGCGGAGGGCTCCAGTCCCCTGTCCCGGTGGTGCATCCAGCGCAGCGCGTCGGCGGAGGCGGACGCATCCGGCGGGTGGCTGACGCGCAGCACCGCAAGCGCTACGATCGATCCGGTCGCCAGACAGAGCAGCTCCTGATGGGGCTCCCACTGCTCGACCACCAGCACTACCACCAGCAGCAGCACCAGGCGCACCCACCGCACATCATCCGGCACGTGAACGAGTTCGGCGTGCGCCAAGACGTGCTCGTCTCGCCCGTGTACCCGCCGTACTTCACCGACGGAGCCACTCGCCAGCCGCCGCCGGCCGCGCACTCGAAGACGCCGAAGAAGCCCGAGCATCGCCATCGCCGATACATGCAGCAGAGGCAGTCGGAGCAAGGCGATGAGCGCTGCAGCAGCCCCACGCAGCCGACGTCCAAGGACCCTCGGCGCCGCTCGCCACAGAGTGGGAGGCGGCGAGCTCAGCGGCGTGACTTGTCCCCGGACGACAGCAGCAGCGCCGAGGCGCGTCCAGGAGACATGGGCGACACGGGACTTCGGTACCACCGCGGGTTCCTGCGCACCGGGATGGAGGTGCTCAAGAGGTCGGTCGCGTTCCCAGAAGACGAAGACGAAGAGGAGGAGGACGACAACGGGGAGGACGAGGACGACTCGCTGAGCGACGAAGGTCCGAGTCGCCACCGCCGAGCGCGGATCCTGGCGGACTTTGGGGCGTCGCTGTCGCCTCGTAGTCCCGGGAGGCTCGAGAGCGCGATCCGCGGCTACCAGAACGAGCTGGACGAGCAGCAGACGGAGCAGCAGCAGCAGCAGCAGCGTCTGCGGCGGCGGCCACCGGCGTCAAAGGACGAGCAGGCGGACGACGGCGTCTCGCTGGACGCCGACGTGCTGAAGGAGCTCAGCGGCTCGCCGTTCGTGCCTGCTGTGCTGTACCCGCTGCACCACCAGTGAGAAAGAAGGCTGCACGTAGATCGCATGGGTCTCTCTCTCTTAAGATGCTCCTCTTAGGTGCTTCCTACTTGGGCCGCAGGTCCTCGAGACTCTGGTGAATCTGCTCCTGGCGCTTGCGCTTCTGCGCCTCGATGCGCTCCGGCAGGTCGGGCACCACGAAGAGCTGCTTGACGGCGTCGGGGATGGCGTCCGAGAGGCCCGTGCCGAAGACGCCCCACTTGCGCCGGAAGGCGTCGGCCGCCTCCGGGTGCGACAGCTGCACGGCCGTGTCCGCGAACTGCTGCGGGTGCTCGAAGCGCACGTAGGCAAGCAGCGACACGCCTGCCACCGTCATGCCCGTGACGCCCGAGAGCGCCACAGCGGCGAGCGTCGCGCGAGGTCGCGCCATGTCTTGCTCCTCGCTTGCTGGTTGTTGCTCAAATAGTGTTATTTTCAAAATAACAATGCCAATATTTCGTAAAAGCAAAAATCTCTTTTCAAAAATAAGTGGGTGCTCTTCTAGAGCGTTGCAGTGCGACACGCTCACTTGGCTGTTGTATGCTCGAAATTTCTGAGCTCTCTGTATGAGAGCAGTTGGGAAAACCAGGCGTCTGTCAAGGGGGGAACAATCAGCACCAAACAAGCCAGAACCAAAAAGCTCACGAGCAAGCGGCAAGCGAGCGAGCGGCTGGCTGCAGCGCACGTACGTGCGTACGTCTCTCTGTATGCGCCGCCGGCCTGTCAGTCGCTCACTCTCTAACATTCTCTCCCTAGTTACTCACTCCCTAGAGAGACACACACTCGCTCACATGGGCGCGGAGCTCAGCAAGGCGGAGGTCGGCGGCCTGCGCCGCGTCGGCTCCAGCGGCGCGCTCGACCGCAAGCAAGGCGAGCAGCTGGCGACGTCCGCGTCCGCCGCGTCGCTGGTCGCGCTCGTGGCCGGCGACGCGTCTCGCGGCAACGGCTCGTTCGTCGCGGGCAGCGGTGGCGACGCGCCGCGCAGCTCGCTGCACAGCGACTCGGAGAGCAGCGGGAGCCAGAAGCCGAGCAGCGGCGCGCTCTTCGGGTCGCTGCGGCGCTCAGCCAACAGCAACAACAACAGTCGCGTGACCGGCGGCGGCGGCGGCCTCTCGCCCGAGGGAACAAGCGTCGGCACCGAGGACCACGCCGTCGAGTCACTCGACCTGCCGATGGTCGAGTGGGAGGGCTACGTCACCAAGCGTGGGCACCTCGTGCGCAACTGGAAGAGCCGCTTCTTCACGCTCGAGGGCAACCACCTCTCGTGTACGTAGCAGATAGAGAGGGTTGCCAGAGGTTGCGCGAAGCTATCTCTGACGCTGGGGATCTGTGGGCGAACAGACTACGAGAGCAAGGTGGACGCGCGCAACCGCAGCCACCTCAAGGGCCGCGTGAACGTGGCGTCCGTCAAGCTCGAGAAGGGCTCGAAGAGCGGCCACGGCTGCGACTTCTCGTTCGAGACGAGCGAGGGCAAAGTGTTCCACTGTTCCGTGCCGACGCAGATGGAGCAGCTCTCGTGGGTCTACTTCCTGGAGGTGCGTGACGCGGCGGGCATGGCGGGAGGTCTTGTTGGGCAGATGGACGACTGACTGACGGACGGACTTTGGGGCGGCCACAGGCGGGCGTCGACTGCAACAACATGCGCAAGAACAGCAAGCCGGTCTACAACACGTACCGCTACGGCGCGCTGCCGGACATGGACACGTACAAGGCGTACGACGTGTACCGGCGCCTCATGAACGGCGAGATGGAGCTCACGACGGAGTTGCTGGCGTACTTTAACAAAGGTGCGACTGAGTGCACCAGCGCGACGAGTTGGTCCTCCCTGCGCCGTCGACTGAGCCGCTGCGTCTACTGGCCTGTGTGTGTGCTGCAGATCTCGTGTTCACGTCGTCGTACCCGAAGAGCGTGCCGTTCCACGGCGACTACTTTGGCCGAGAAGGACTGCTCCACTTCCTCGGAGCATTCTACCACAACGTCGAGATCGTCGAGTTCCGGATCGATGAGGTCACGCGAGACGGTGACGGCCACAGCTACACGATCAAGGGCCACGAGAAGGTGAAGAGCAAGATCTCGAACACTGTGATTGCGCAACCGTGGACCCACAAGATCCGATTCGGACCGTACGGACGCATCCTGCGTCTCCGAGCCGATGTGGACATCAAGATGGCCAATGGCAACTGGAAGCAGTTCGGCGTCAAGAACCCGTTTTCGGAGGCTTCGGATGCCGCGTTCCGCTCGACGCGGTCGCTGAGTATCTCGATGAAGGACTTCACGGTGTACAATGTGATCGGCAAGGGCGGGTTCGGAACGGTGCGTGGTGTGTTCAGAAGTCTGGGATGCGGAACGAACGAACGCACGCGTGCTCATCGGTGCGGCTACTGTTGTTGTGGATCAGGTTGTGAATGCTGTGAAGAAGAGCGATGGACAGATCTATGCGCTCAAGATCCTGGAGAAAGGCAAGATGACCAAATACGACATCGAGAGCTCGTTCACGGAGATGCGCGTGGCGCAGAACATCCACCACCCGTTCATCGCGGGTCTCCGCATCGCGTTCCAGAGCCGAACGAAACTGTTTCTCGGCATGAACTACTACGGCGGTGGCGACCTGTTTCACCACATGAGCAAGGGCTCGAGCTGCAGAATACCCGCGGACCGCGCGCACTTCTACACGGCTGAGCTCGTTCTCGGCATCCACCACCTACACCAGCACGACATTCTCTACAGGTGAGGGTGTTATAATGGATATGTGAGAGCGGATTTCTTCTGACTCCTGTTGTACTGCTCTGCAGAGATATCAAGCCGGAGAACGTGATGATCGACGCGGACGGCCACATCGCGCTGGTGGACTTTGGCTTGGCCAAGCTCCACGTGTCGAACTACTACGGCGCGAAGACAATGGCAGGCTCCCCGCAGTACACGGCACCGGAGCTGCTTCTCCCGAAGGCGAAGCGGTCGTACGGGAAGGCGGCCGACTGGTGGAGTCTCGGCATCCTCCTGTACGAGATGAGCGTCGGGAAGTCTCCATTCTACGACAACAACATTGAGAAGATGTACAGCAAAATCCAGAACGACCCGCTCACGTTCCCAGAGAAGCCGGAGCTGTCGGACGACCTCAAGGACATTCTGCATGGGGTGAGTGGGCGATCGATGCGTTCGGTCGGGATGCGGGTGGCGTGCTAACTCGTGTGTGTTGGGTGTGTGACTGCAGTTCCTGCAAAAGGATGCGACGAAGCGTCTCGGCAGCAACATCAGCGATATCCTGAGCCACCCGTACTTTGGCGACATCGACTGGGACTTGCTGCTGCAGAAGAAGGCGACACCGCCCTGGAAACCAATTCTGGTGCGCACGAGCTGTGACTGTGTCTCAGCTCTCCTGCAGTCGTGTCTGACTGGATCTTCGCGTGTGTTTCTCTTGTCTTTGCAGTCTTCGCCACTCGATGTGGAGTACGTCGACGCGGAGTTTACGGAACTGGATGTGTCTCGGGAGGTGCAGTCACCGACCGACAAGTCCGCGTCCCGGTCGAAGGGCATCTTCTCGCTCGTGTCGAGTCGGAATGGCCGCAAGGCGACGCCTCCGGTACAGGATCCGACATTCAAGGACTTCACGTACTTCTGCGAAGACCCGGATGCACTCGTGGAAGTGAAAGACCTGGTGTCGGAGCTGCGGCCTCCGCCGCCGCCACCGTCCGAGACGGACGACGACACGGAGTTAGAGGCGGTCCAAACTGATCAACCCGGGACGCCGCTGTCTTCGTTCGTCGACCACGGTGTGCTGCACTCGGAGGTGAGCGAGGAGGAATTCCGGCTGGAGCTGAAGAAGCTCGAGTCGACGATGGCGGAGCAGTTCGAGCGCGTGGAGGTGACAATCTCTCGCGAACGCCCGGCGCATCTTCAGGGAAAGAACTCGGACCGGAGTGTCGAGGAGACGGCGTCGTCGACTCCTCACCATTCTGCGGTGACACATGATCCGGTGTCCGTGACCACGACCGCGACGACGTCGGGCGTGTCGGTGACGTACTCGAGCCGTAGCCAGGATTCTCGCCAGGAGTCGTCAGCGTCGTCGTCGGACGGTCCGTTGACGATGGACTAGGAGAGATGGAGCGCCTGCTGGCTGTGCTGGTAGGAGGAGGAGGATGATGCAGAGAGGGAAGAGAGAGCGAGACGACGGACGGATGGACCTAGTTAGATATGCGGCAGCCACACACACACACACAAAGTAAGTACAAATCGTGTTGACGCTCGTTGTTCCGCTGGTCACAAGCGCCTTCGACGCTGCTGCTGATTCACTCGCCGAAGAGAACGTCGTCGACAAGACCTTCGTCCACGTCGCCTCCAGTTCCAGAGAACGCTCTCTCAACCAAGCGGTACAGGAACGACAAGCCGCCAGTCGAGTAGAGTCGCAGCAGCGTCCACGCCGACGCCATCAAGAAGATTGGGAGGAAGTACGACTTCTCCGGTCGGGGCGCGTCGGCGGAGATGCTCAGCTTCGCTGCCAGCACCTGCCGCGCGGTCTCGAGAAACTGTTCTCGGTCGGAGATCTTGTGGTAGTCGATGCCCTCCCGTGCCAGCATCTTCGCGATCTGCGCGTTGGTCATCGAGCCGAGGATCGCGTCGATGGACTGGACGGACGCATCTCTGGGATCTTCGTCCAGTGGTTCGCACTCCTCTGAAGTGCGGTTGCGCTCCTTCTCCTGGAGTTCGTGGAGCATTTGCTGGACACCGGGGTCGGTCAAGTCGATGCTGGCGAAGAGCATGAGAGCGGCAGCGTCAGAGGCAATCTAATTGATCGACCACGAAAGCGCATGCGCACCCGCTCTTCTCCGCGTCGGCGATCATCTCGTCGGTCGGGTTGAAGAAGTCCACGCGCTTGAGACGGCGGCTGCGAGCCTCTTTGGCCGCCTCGATCTTCGCTCGGATCTCTTTCGCGTGCTCAGGTTGCCCCTTGCTCTCGCACATGCGAGCGAGCGCTTCGGCCTCGCTGAGCTGCATGACATTGAAGGATAAGCTTCACGCTTGCGTGACGTCCAGCGAACATCGTGCGCACCTCCTTCCTGAACTTCTGCTCGCGTGCTGCGGCGTCGTCGAGATGATCCTCTCTCGGACTTGCGGGAGACTGGTCTTCTTCGTACACTTGCCCACGGTTGAACATGCCGCTGAACGTCTCTCGGTCGAGCTTCTTCTGCTTCGCTTTCTGCTCCTTAAGCTCTTGCAGGAGCCTGCGCACGTCCTTGTTGTGCGGGTCGATGCCGTACGCTTTCTCCAGGCTCCCGATCGCTTGGTCGAACTCCAGCGCACCGGACGACACGGGCGTGATGAGTGCTTGTGCGCGTCTGCACAGGACAAGGCATCAGCTGCCACTTTGTCACCTCAAGCAGTCAACTCGGCAACAAGCACATACCTGTAGTATGCTTTGACGTTCCGCGGATCGAGCAGCAGAGTGTCGTCACACGCTCGGATGCACACCGCGTGGTCGTTCAGCTTGAACTTCGAGACTGCCGCACAGCTCAGCGAGTCCAGCAGCAAGTTCGTTAGGACAGAGATCATCCTTCGCGATCGGAGGAGCAGATACCAACGCCGCGTCGACTCACCAGCGATGTTCAGGTAGCAGGAGATCATGAGCGCGTCGCGGCGGTTCTGGTCTTCCGCGTTGTCGCACCTGTGGTCGACGACGCGAAGATCTGCGTCCTCGATGCCCTTCTTCTTCCATCCCGGGTCCTTGTTTTCGATGTACTTGAACACTGCGAGCGCCTTCTCGTACTCGGCGACGGCTTCCTCCAAGTCGTTCTCGCTGAAGTGCTCGTTCCCCGCAGCCTTCATAGCCTCTGCGGCTGCGATCCGATCCGCGAATGGCAGCTCGCGCACGGACGTGACGGACTCCTGCATGAACATCGAGTGCTGGAAGTACTGCGGCCACGCATCGAACTGGGTCCGCAGCTGCGCCTGCTGCGCGCCTTTGAGCTTCACGGCTTTGGTCATGAGATCCCCGAACGGATTCTCGGCCGACATGTCCATCCTGCGTGGGTGCAAGCGAACGAGCGAGCGAGAGCGAGCGAGGCCTAGAGCTTCGGCTTCGCCAGTGTGCTCAACTGGCGCCTCGAACAGACGCGTCGGGTCGACTACTGAGAGATCAATCCTTTGATGTCAGATGTCAGCTACATACACCTTCGCCACCAACGTCGTCGCCTCTGTCTGTCATGAGGAGCAGCAATACGAGACACCCAAGTGGCACTTCATATCCATTGCTTTGATCTTGTATTGTTAGTTGGCAGAAGGCGACAGTGGTGGTGACGGAAGTGCCAGTGGCAATCCAACTCGCTGCTTCATGATGGGATCAAATGCTGCGGCGGTGCCACTCGCCGTTCTCGTGCACGAGCTCGTTCGTCGGCCAGTACTTGGGTTCGAGCTTGAGCGTGCTCAGACGGTCTTTGCCGCCGAGATCGGTGTACTTGATGCGCACCGAGTCGCTCGCAGACTTGGCCTTCACGACGCGGATGAAGTCGTCGATGCTCGTGATCTTGACGCCGTCGATCTCCTTGATCCGGCTCGTCGGAGGTGGGCCGTAGCGCGCCGCGGGGGAGCCCGAGTATCTGCACGACACGTAAATGCCGTCTTCGAGCGAGATGCTGCGCTGCGCAGACACGGACAGCGGCGGCGCTTGGAGCAGCAAGCCCTGCCAGAACACAATGCGGTTGATCTCCGTGCGTTCCATGAACAGCGGCTTCACATCCAACTTCAGCTCTTGCCCGTCGCGGACGATCGTCAGCTGCACCTCTGGCTTCTGCGTGCACTTCTCCACCTCGCGAAAGGACGTGACAATCTTCCCGTCAACCGCCACGAGGATGTCGCCGTTCTTGAGCACATTGGCCGCGTCCGTGCCTCCCCATCTGCGCGACACACTGAGGATCGTGCGGCGATCGGGGGCGTCTTTCTCGAGGCTCTCAGCGAGGGACTGGTCGAGTCCGAGCTCCCGGCCCTTTGCGAGACTGATGTGCTCAAAGTCCACGCCGAGATCCCACAGCTCGGGGATCTTCCCCTCCATGAGCGGCGCCGCGCTCTCCATGATGATGTCGATCGGGATGCCGCGGTTGAACTGACTCTCCACTTTCTGCCCGCGACTCTGCTGCTGGTACGAGAACGACGCCCAGAACGCCTCCACGTCGCCCTCAGGGCTGCACACGACGCCACCTTCTGTGCTCACGACGTCCTGCAGCGCGATCATCTCGAGATTGTGTTCCTGGTAGCGGGGCGGGTTCGGCATCGGGAGACCGATCCACTTGATGCCAGACACGATCGTTTCCCGGGAGACGAGGTCTGAGTGGCCGCTGCGGCCGACGCTGCTGATGAGCCCAACGAGCCACACCGGCTCCGACGGCTTCAACTTTGTTTCCGAGATCTTGCAGCTCTCGATCGGAGTCGACCCGATCAGCTTCGGGTCGTACTGCACGATCGCGAAGTTGTGCACCGGGTGCACGAAGACAACTTGCGCTGGGACCATGATCGTGCTCGCGAAGGTCACTATCGCGTCGCCCAGGTTGTCCGTGACAGTGTTCCGATCCACGACGACGAGGCCTTTCTTCGCGTCGATGACGAGCCCCGTACCGCGGTAATTCGACGTCGACAAACTGTTCACGCTGAAAGGACGATCAAAGTCCACTGTCACGAGAGAGCGGGCGAGCTTGGCTTCGACTGGGTTCTTGCCGGGCAGCGTCGTCGTCGACCCAATCGCCTTGCTCCCATTCTTCTTCGATGCTTTCTCCGCCGACGAGGCATCATCTGCGTTGTGGCTACCACTGGGCACAGCCAGCTTCGTGTCGAAGTTCTCGCAGTGCCACGTCCCCAGCTTGTCGTCGCGCGTGTACTCGCAGAACGGGAACCACCGGCGGTCGATGTGCACGACCTCGACCTTCTCGGGCTTGTCGGTCAGGTTCGAGAACTTGACCACCACCCGCTCGCCGTCCGTGCAACTGATCAGGTAGTTCTTCAGCGTGTCGTAGTCGGGTGTCTTCACCCCGTTGACAGAGTGGATGATCGCGCCGCGTCCGATCCTCGAGCGCTGGAGGAAGAAGCCCGGGTCTGCAACGTACGGAGCCCCTGGGCTCAACGCGTGGTTTCTAGCCTGCTGGTACGACAGCGGGTTGATCACCGCGCCGCCGATCTCCATGAAGCGCGATGGCGTCACCGCGTGCAAGTCTTGAACTTCGATCGTCTCCGTCAAGAGCTCGCCGGAACGTTCGATCTGCACCTCAACCGACTGTCCTACATGCGTGTCGATGATAGCCTCCAGCGGGACGAATCGAGTCACAAGCTTGCCGTTCACTCGCACGAGGATGTCACCAGGCTGCAGCTTCTTGCTGGATGGGCCGTTCGGGATGGTCTCCGACACAGTGAGCATGCCGGTCTCGAGCGGATACTCGGAGCGGACTGTCGTCTCGGTCTCAAACGTGACGCCTAAGCGGCGAACCTCGTCGAATGGCTGGATTCGCTCAAGTCAGAGTGAGTTAGGGACGAGCGTCGACAACAGTGATCTAGTGTACGAGTACGCACCTTGTACTGGAACACCGTTTGGATCGTCCCTCGCGGAACGTCGCCGCCCTGCTGGATCAACTCCAATGCTCGCTTCACTCGGTCCAGAGGCAGGTAGAACGACGCAGAAGTGCCGATTTTGCCACCTGCGTTCAGCGCGATCGCCTCGCCGTCATGGTTGAGCACGGGCGAGCCGGATGACCCGCCAGTAGTACCTGCCATTGATCGCTTCAGCGTTAGGCAATCGCATCGCACATGTGCGTGACTCGCGCCTCTGTGGTCGTACCGGACGACGCCTGGAAGTAGAACGTGTTGAAGTCGTTGTAGTTGTTAAAGCCGTACACAGGCGCGTCCCGGTCCAAGCGAGCAAGCGTCCCGCTCGCAATCGCCAGCTTCTCTGCGGCGTCGTTGCCTACGACGCGGATGTCCGTGCCAACGCACGCTTTCTCCGGACACAGCGGTAGCGATGGAACGGAGATGTGGCGCACGTGCTGCCACGGGTGAATCCGGTCAACGTTCGTTAGTGCATCAGCAGCAGACGGGCAGTATCCGCCATCGCAACCCCCGCACCGATGGGTCGTACTGGAAGAAGCCAAAGTCGTGCACCGGGTCTCTGTAGATCGGGATGATGCGGACCTCCTCGTTGTTCTGGAAGACCGCTTCAGCGTCCTGCAGCGACATCAGCGCGCTCTTAGCGTGAGCACACAACCAGCCAAGCGCAATAGACATGGCTATCCAGTAAGGACGATCGATGTGTCGTACAATGGGACCGGGGCCGACGACGTGGCGATTCGTCAGGATGATGCCGCGCTCGGCGTCGACGACGAACCCCGTGGCCGAGCCGTTGCCTGGCGACTCGGTGTCGAAGAACTGATGCGCACACAGTCCGCTGGCATGAGAGAAGCGAGAGATTCCTGTTACCGTATAAAGTGCATCCACGCACCTTGGGCGAGTTGAGCTTGAGCGAGACGATCGCCGGCACGACGCGTTCCAGCGTGCCCTTCCAGTCGCTCGTGTTGTGCTTGGCCTCCGCCGACACGAGCTCCGCCGCGAGGCGCGCGCTCAGCAGCTTCTCTACAGGGAGTTCAGCACGAGCAACCAAGAAGCAGTAGCAGCAGCAGCTCCGCTCAGTACCCAGGTTTCGCCATGTATTCCATTGCACACAGACGCACCACGCTGGATCTCGATCTCCTTCTGCTGCTGCTCCTGCTGCTGCTCTGTGCGCACCGCCAGCAAGTAGGCGACGCCGACGACCGCCGCGGCACCGAGCGCGCGTCCAGCCTGCTGCGTGGCTGCAGTTGGATGCGTGTGTGTGTGTGAAAGAGAGAGGGAGAGAGAGTTTGGTTGCGCGAGACGTCCGTTAGTTCAATCGCCACACATTTCTGCCCTTGTGGCCGCGCTTCGTACGCGTAGCAGCAACAGCAGCGGACGGCGGCGCGGAGGTCGCGAAGCGGCGGACGGGTACGCCTCTCGCAGCCAGAAGCTGGCGCCGCGCAGCTGCCGACGAAGACGCGGAGCGGAGCGCGCGGCGCGCGACGAGTCTCGCAAGAGTATGGGACGCGTGCCCGCACCACCTCCCCATCTTTCAATTTTTGACAAGAGCATTCTTTTTCGTCACAAAGTGACATTTTTGGTGCATAATCGACACATCCAGTATGTCGAAAATCAAACTCGACATTTTGTTGAGTGCCCAATCAACGATTTAGCACATTCTATAAAGGGGTTTCGACACTGTGAATGACCAATTCGCGATGGCACAGAAGATCGACCCGTGGGCAGATGACTACGAGAACTCGGTGGAGGTGCTCGTGTATCTTGCAAAGCTCGCTATGGACTACCACAGCCCCAAGGCAAACGGCAAGCAGACGTATGTCGACATCGCGAGGTACCTGCAGGTTGACCCTGAAGTCCTGCAGTTGTGTGTAAGAGACATCAAGGCACTGCACGCCAGCGAACCCAAGAGGTCGTGCTACCGTGCTGGCCGCACTACCTTGGCCGCCATGCTGGATCCAGCCCTTGTGAAGGAGACTAGCGAAAGACCAATCGGCTTGATATCGCCACCAAATCCAACTCACGAAGCGCCACCTGCTGCTGCTGTGGTCGAGGATGCTGTGATCGAGGTGCAAAAGTTGACACAAACTCGCCCAAGGCGACTAGAATGCTATATGATACTGCTGGTTCTCGCGCCGACGACTTTGCCGTCGGTTTCGCTGAGCGACACAGTGAAACTTGGCGCCGCGAGCGCCGCTTTCTGCTTCCGCACTGCGACTTCGACCTGGTTGGACCGTCTCGTCGTGAAAAACACGATCAGCGTCGCCAAGAGCGCGGTGCCGAACGTCGCAATCGTGACCGACAGCGGAGGCCCGTACGACTTTCCGCTGTCCGTGCTACTGAGCGAGTTCGTGCATCGCGGACCCGTCCACGACGACCCGGCGCACCTGCATCGGTTGTTTACACATGACCCCGTCACCACCCTTGCCTTGTTGCTCGCGATCGTGCAGTCATTGTCGTTCCGGCAGAACGCCTTGCCCGACACGTCGATCGCGAGGTTGTCGTAGTCTTGGTACGACTCGATGTGATCCTGGATCCACTGCTTCGTCGGGTGGCTCTTCGGGTCGCACCCGACCTGCATTGTCGAGCTCGCGGACGTGTCCTGGTACAGCCGGATGTAATCGATCTTGAGGAACATGGGGAAGCCGTCGCAGATCTTGTTGACCTCGGCGTCCTTGCCATCGCCGCGACACTCTCCCCACGCAGTTGGCGGCGTGGCTCCCCACATACTCGACAGCGCCACGTTGAAGATCATGTACATGGGCTCCTCGACCATTATCTTCTTCGGGTTGCTCTTCGCGGCGTCCTGCGGCGGGTTCGTGATCGCGCTCGCTGGGATCTCGAACAGAGGCTGACCCGCGAGCATCCACCGCACGTAGCCATTGTCACCCGGGATCCACTCGACTTGGTAGACGAGGTAGTCCGTGTACGCGGCGACGTGGATCGGCCAGTTCGCAGACAGCGCATCCATCTGGTACTCGAAGACGGCGATCTTGTCGCTCTGCGGGACGTCCGACTTCATACACAGCGGACTCGGGTTGCCTGGACTGCACAGGTACCCGCCTGTGTAGCCGTTCATCACGGGGTAGCATGTGCCGTTCGTGTTGATCCCCCAGTGGTCCGTCTTGGAGCTGCCGATAAGACCCAGGTCACCGTTCGGATCCTTCGACGCAGGGCAGTTCGTCAGCGTGCATACATTCTCGGTGATACCGGCGTCCAATGCGGCTTTGACGGTCTTGTAGTCCTGCTTGAGGTTGCTGTTAGAGGCACAGAAGTTGTTCGCAGCGTACTTCATGCCCTGGTACCACGACTTGTGGCCGCGCTTGGCCGCGTAGAACTTGGTCGGGATATCCGGGACGTTCGCACCCTGCGTCTTGCATTTCCCGCTGTACACGCAGCCAGCTGAGGCATCCTCGGTTGGGTAGAAGAGGCGAAAGTTGGGGGGCATCCCTGGTCCGATCTGCATCGACGTCGAGATCTCGTGGCCGACGCCTTCGATGATGTCGATCTCCGGTGCGCCGCGGCCCTGGTGCGGGTTCATGCCGTGACCCGGATTCGGATCACACGCGCTGATGCGCTGGTTCGACGGCTTGAACACACTCTCGTTGCACTCGTTGTAGGAGAACGGCCACATGCGCGACGTGGACGCGCTGAAGATGGCACGGGCGAGGTTCCCCATCATCCAGATCCCCGGCCACGTCGGGTAGAACTTGGTGGTCGCTGCGCGCGCACTTGGGCCACCGGCGATGTCCGGATTCCCCGACTTGGCGTCGACGATTCCCGGCAGCTTCGCGCGCACCTCGACCATGCCTCCCTGGAAACAGAACTTGTTCCACGACTGCACCATCGCGGCGCGGTAGTACTGCATGGCACGAGCGAGCAAAGCACCAGCCGCTCACACTTTAGCAACTCATCACAGCCTCCGAGCACGCGAATGGAGAGAGCGCGAAGCGGTACGTACGAAGGTGACTGTCTTGTACCCTGGCGGGTTCTGATAGTCGTTCCAGACGCGCAGCGGGATGACCTCGTCCACTGCCTTGATGTAGAAGTAGCACGTGCCGTCGGCGTCGCACGCCGTGGATGTCATGTTGTGCGAGTAGACTTCGAGCGCGGCGTTGACGCCGTCGGGTTTGTCGATGGACGTCCACATGTGGTCGTCGCCGGGCTTGAACGACCGGTTCGGCGTGTTGAATTCGTCGCTCATGACGAGGTGCCATTCCTCTCCTCTCGAGCTCTTGTAGACCTGTCGGTCGTTCGGTGTCGCGGGATCGACCCAGATCCCGATTTCGGACTTGGTCTTGACTTCCCCCGCCGTGGTGGTGCGCGCGCAGCAGAGCGAGAGAAGGAGGAGGCTGGCTGCTCGTCGGAATACCATGTCGAAGCGAGGACTCTGTGGTGCGAAGCGCGAGTTGGAGACTGACAGGCACGGGACCGAGTCGAGTGGCGGGACGAGAGCGAAGGACGGAGCGGAACCAGGGAGCCAGCGCGGCTCGCGCTCGCTCGGTTCGAACGAACTGCAAAGGTCAAGCTACTCTGCTGTTGTCTGCCGAGTGCGTGGCGCCAGGCAAGTTTTTGGGTGCGGGGAAGGGCAGGGATGTTGGAGGAGTCTCGGGCCACGAAGCGCCCCAGTTTTGCCTCTGACTGGAGACGAGCGGAGTGGACCAAGTGACATCATTCCGGGCAACTATCGCGACTGGGTCCTGTCTGAGTGGTGGCGGTGCATAGTTCCTTCTGGCAGGAGAAGAAGTCCGGCCAAGCTTGATCAACAAGTTAGGTACCTTTGCCCCCCCCCCTCCGCATCCAACTGCCCCGTGCTCCTTGTTCCTGGTCTCTCTCTCCTTTCGTCACACGCCAGCCGCTTGAACCAAATTACGATGCGATCTCCAACACTTGATCAGACTCTTGCGCTCGCTTTCAATGCTCTCACAATTCAATCTTCACGGTAGACCACAAGATGCCAAGGAAGTGAGCGCCGAGGCAGAGCAAGAAGAGACGAACCGAGACCTCCTCGTTTCCGCACCACCCGTCCACGTGGTTCCAGCGCGAGGTTGCCGAGGCGATGTGGCTGCCAGCACTGTCGGACCTCCGCGACGACGAACCAAGAGCAGGGCCGCGGATGTAACGGGGTTACACGCGCGGGTTACTCATTATAACCCAGCGCTGCCGGATTACTGTCCGCGCAACATCTTTAGAGCCAGCATAAATTGCGGCCTATTTGATTGGCTATTATTAGCACAATAAAGACCAATAAGATCAGTAGGGCTCTCAGAG
>JAASGU010000064.1:0-47486 GCA_023334365.1 Globisporangium acanthophoron | reverse complement strand
GGAGCCACGTCCACGAGCCACGCAGGAAGGCAGCAGAGTAACCATAGTAACCATAGTAACCATAGAGCCGATTTTGCGAACAGAGAGCTGCGGACTTGTACATGCCGAGCATCGTCATCTGCGACACAGGAACCAACCAACGGCGATGACGAGCAGAGTGGTGGGGTGGGGTGGGGAGTGGCTGTGGATTGATATCCGACGTCTATTGAGCCGCTCTCGGTCGGTCGCTCGCTCGCTCTATGCCTCGCGCCGGTCCTTCTTGCTCTTCTTCTCCTTCTTGCTCTTCTTCGCCTTCTTGCGCTTCTCGTCACTGGCGTCCTCAGCGTCTTGAGCATCGTCGCTCTCGGCCGCTGTCCGCTTCTTGCTCTTCTTCTCCTTCTTCGCCTTCTTCTTCGCCTGTGCGACGTCGTCTTCCGCTTCGTCTTGCGGCTCAGAGCTTCTCTCGACTTGTTCTTCTTCTTCTGCTGCTGCTGCTGTCGTGGCGGCAGCCGCACCGCTCGGACCACCCTCGTGCTGGAATGGACACCCGTCGCCGCGCACGCACGAGCCGCTCTTCTGCCAGTTGTAGCAGACGCTCTGGAAGCGCTTCTGGTAGTAGCTCACCTCCTCGACCACGTCCGCCGCCGCTGCCTTCTGTCCCTCCGTGTGTGCGAACCGACACGATGCGCCGCGATTGCAGCGGCCGCGACGGAAGTTCTGGCACACGGCCACCTCCGCGACGACCGCTGCCGGTCGCTCCACGCGCACCGGAGCAGTCCACTCTGATCGCTCCTGCTGCTGCTGCTTCTTCGGCTCCGGCGCCCCAGCCACGTGGCGGAACCGACACGCCGCGCCGCGCTTGCACTTGCCTTTCTGGAAGTTCTGGCACACTGGCGCGTCCGCATCCGCGCTCGTCTCCTCTTCCGGCTGCTCGGCGTCGTCGTACGAGTTGCCTGTCGGCTCGGGTGCATCTGTATAGTCGCCAAAGTCGGCCGCCTGCGGTGCGCGCACTGGCGTCGGACGCGAGCCACTCGCAGCAGGAGCAGCAGAAGCAGCCACTTGGCCGGCGCCGAGGTGCTGGAACTTGCACGCGTCGCCGCGCTTGCACTTGCCTTTCTGGAAGTTGATGCACACCGGCGCGTCCGGATCGGCGTTCGTGGCGGGCGCGGCTGGAGCCGCCGCCTCCTTCTCCTCCGCGTACGTCGCGGCGCCGGCAGGACGGTCGGCGGGACGGACCAGCTCCTCTGCGTCCTGGTCTTTGAGCACGTGCGCGAACTTGCAGTCGTCGCCGCGGTCGCACTGGCCGGTCTGGAACTTGTTGCAGATGCCCTTCTTGAGCTTGCGCGTGAGCTCCTCGCGCGCTTTCGCCGACTCCTCGTCGCGCGAGCCGTAGTCGATGTTCATCGGGCGGCCCATGACGATCATGCCGTCGAGCTTCACCGCCTGCTCGCACGGCTCCTCCTCGTAGAACTGCACATAGCCGAAGCCCCGGAACTCGCCGGTCTGGATGTGCTCGGCGAAGCGCACGGCCTTGACGGTGCCGCACTTGGCGAACACCTTGCGCAGCACCTCCTCCGTGATGTCGTACGCCAGGTTGCCCACGTACACGGTCGTGCAGCCCTCGGGACGCGGGCCGAACACCTTCTTCGGCCGCGCGCTCGCTCGAGCTGATGGCGCCGCCGACTCGGACCCGGACGCCCCAGCTGCGCCGCCGCCGCTCTTGGGCTCCAGGAACCGCACGTTGAGCACACGTCCGTCCCATTTCTGATGATGGAAGCAGCGTTAGTTCTCTATCGAGACAACCCACTGCTTGGTACTGACACACACACACACACACACACACACTCACGGTCTGATTGAAGTTCTCGACGGCCTCGAGCGCGTGCACGTACTCGCGGTAGGTGACGAAGCCGAAGCCCCGCGAGCGGCCGGTCGCGCGGTCGCGCACCACCGTCGCCTGGTGCATCTCGCCGAACTGCTGGAACTTGGCGCGCAGCGCCGCGTCGTCCGCGTTCGCCGGCAGGCCCGCCACGAACACCTTGTTGCGGTCGCGCCAGAGGTCTCCGTCGCTCATGCTGGCTGCTCCTTGTGGCTCTGGCGTGGTCGAGGAGCTGCGGCAGCTGCCGGAGCTGCTGGAGCTGCTCGAAGGAAGCGATCTCTTGTGCTCCAGTCGACCAGCGTCCGGATAACCTCGCGTTTATCCGGACAGAGAGTACCGTATTCGAAGCAGTGTACCACAAATAGCTCTCCTGACGTCACGCGCTGCATCGCGCTCCTCTTCGCATCACCTCCTGCGCTCATGCTCATGCCGAGGCGCGATGGCGACCAAAGAGATAGACTGCGTGTCTGCGATAGACAGGAAGTCAGCACACACTGAGCGCTGAGTGAGTGAGTGAGTGCGCTCGCCGTCGCGAAAATGGAAACTCCTCAGAGGAGCGCTCTGGCGCTCTCTCTTGCTCTCCACATCGGAACTTGCGCCGCCGCCCGCGCACTCCTCCTCCTCCTGTCCGCCCCGCCGCTCGCCCGCCCGCCCACCTCCGAAGCAGAATGAACGACGCGGAAGACGTGTGCGGCTGCCTCGCGTGCGCCGTGCTCTGCGGCGTCTGCTGCGTCGCCGCCGCCGAGGAGGACAAGCGCGAGCGCGAGCGCGCAGCCGCCGAGGCCACCGGACAACTCAAGAACCCCATGATCCAGGTCAACCCCGTCGCGGTGCTCACGCCGCGCAGCCAGAAGGCGGCGCTGAACAAGTCCGACAGCAGCAGCAAGTCTAGCACCAGCACCAGCAGCAGCAAACCTGGCCGCGGGGGCGCCGTCGCGGACGACCAGGACTACTACTACGACTACGGTCGCCCGCGCTCGCCGCCGCGCCGAAACGCACGCAGCGCTGCCTCGTACCGCAGCCACGCGTACCTGCCACCTTCCCAATGATCGGAGGATTGGCTGCAGCCAACGAACTACCAACCGGCCGGCCGACCGGCTGACCGACCGACAAGCCTACCTGCGTGAGTGTCAAGTGCACGTCCAGCACCAGCATGTATCTCTTCCTATTTTATGGCACTCCGGTTGTCGCCTGCACGGCACGCGGACTCGTCGGGAAGTCCGCGTCGCCGCCGCGCAGCTTTGGCGTGCGACGGACGAACCGGAGCTGCGCCTCCCAAATACCAACTTGCTCGCTTCTGCAGCTCCACTTCCGTTCATGGACGAGCGTACACACTTGCTGCCGGTTGTGCGTGTGTGTGTGTGTTTGTGTGTGGGCGGCTTTCTGGATGAGTGCACACAGTGCATCGGATGGAACGCGAGGCCGCCGTCGCTGCTGACGCCAAGTTATCGGAAGCGACGAAGGCGTGGAGCTGGCGCTTCTTCTGCTGCGCGACCCAGACAGACAGACGCGATGAGATCGCTATCAGCAGCGCCACTAACAGCATTGCTCGAGAGCACGAGCGCACCTGAAGACGGCTCCGAGTACATCTGGCTCTGGGTCTGCGTCGAGAAGTCGTCGTCGCCTGCTTACGATCCGCACATCCATACAGTCCGTCGTCAGCAAAAGTGGCGACGGCGCAGAGGAGGAGAGCTCGGATGGTGTGGAGATCACCGCACCTGCGTCCTTGTTGAGCGTCGCGAGGCGGTAGAACTTGTTCAGCGACTAGCAGGACGCAACGTGGACGAGGTGAGCAGGGGAGGACGACCGAGGGATCGCTCACGACACTGACAGCGAGCAGCACGAGACGCACCCCGACCATGAACTGCCGCACTGAGTTGATCTCGAGCGCCGAGATGTTGTTCATCTGCGAACACCCGCGTTCGTCGGCCACTCGCGCTCGGTTACCACCGAGGCGCCAAGCTACCAAGCAGGAACGCACCTGAATCGCGTATGCCGAGCCGCCGTTCTGCACGTCGCTCGAGATCTTGTAGAGACCGTTGCGGATCTTGTCCTGCCGCACGTTCTGGATGTCCTCCAGCAGCGACCGGATATGCTCGACGTGCTCAATGTCCTCCGCCGCGCTGCACACGCACACGGAAAATGCACCGCAACATTCAGCGTCGCGACACCACCACCACCTGAAGCCTCCGTTCAGCTCAGCTCTCAGCTCTCAGCTCAATCGCCGCGTCACGCACTTCTTGAACAGCAGCGACGCGATCTCAAGGTAGTGGAACGGGAGCTCCTCGAAGATGTCGCTGTTCTTCTCCTGCTCGAGCCGCGACGTCAGGTACTCTGTCCAGGAAGGCGACAAAGGAGGTCGGTCCGAGGCTCCTCCAACCAGTTCCAAGCTCGTACACGACGAACTCACCGACGGAGAACCAGGAAGGCTGGATAATGCGGCACTTGTTGAGCTGCTTGAGCATGATCGCGAGCCACAGCGGCACGTGGGTCGTGATTCCCGGCTGGAACGGCCCAAAGTCGCCCTGCACACGCAAGTGTAAGTCTGCCGCTAGTCCCGGGAGGCAGAAGGCGAGGAGGTGCCCGCTGGACGCACGCCGACGAAGTTGAGCACGCCGGCGTTCTCCTTGATGTGGAAGTGCGGGAGGATCGCGATGAGCTCCTGCTCGGCCAGGAACTCGGTCTCGCTCGCCGTGAGCGCCGGCCAGCGCGCGCCGCCCGTCGTCGGCGTCGTCATGACTCGTCCTGCTGCTGCTCGAAAGAAAAGGCTCGAAGCGGCACTTGAAAAATTTGGCGGGAACTGGCCGTATAATTCTTCGCACACAGTACGATGGTTGGTGGCATCACTGACTTACAAAACCATCTTGAAAAGATGTCACAATTGTGGTTCTAGACGGAAAGAAGCCTTGAAACTACGTTTCTACCCCCACACGGCATCAGGAATCGAGGAACAGCACGGCAGAGACGCCCTTTGCCTCATGGTGAGCCCTCCATGAGCGTCGCCTTGCCTATGCAAGACGAACACAGATTGACACAGAAATCGGTCGGCTTCTGAAGCTGCTGCATCCGAGTTCGTCGTCGTCGCCCCAAGCCTTGCTTGGCTTCTCCTCCGAACGCAACACACACACACACGTTCTTTTTCGTGCTTCCTTCCCGCTGCAGTTCGCGATCAGCCGCAAAGTTGCCACGAAGTTGGTGGTGCCGAGGGAGCGGCGCGAAACGTCTTTTGATGCGCGTCAGCTGCGCCGCGAGTACCAGAGAGAGATAGTCGGACACTCAGGGGAGGAGGGACCACGAGCAGCAGCAGTAGCAAACCCTAAGACAACAGCAGCAGCGACAACAGCAGCAGCAGCAGCAGCAGACGTAGACGCAGGCGGCAGCTGGCAGCTCGCGTCCACCACAGCAGCAGATACCAACAGGACCAAAGACCAGCAGCAGCAGACTGCGCTCACCCGACCGCAGTCGCCGAACCGAACTGGTGCCGAGCCCGAGCAGCCGCAGCAGTAGCATGGATGACGGGGAGGAGACGAGCGTGGCGGTGCGTGACATCACGGCGATCCTGCGCGTGGCCGTGAACGTCGCGGGTTTCCAGTTCGACGCGTCCATCATGGAGCACCCGGAGTTCCTCATCGCCACGCGCGTGGTCTTCCAGTGCCGGCAGTTCGGCGGCCGCGCGCTGGAGACGCACTGGAAGGTCTATCGCTCATTCCACGAGTTCCAGGGGCTCGATGCCCAGCTGCGCGCCGCGTTCCCGCTCATGATGGTCAACATCCGCCCGCCGCGCGTGCACAAGCGCCGCACGCTGCTGCGGCTCCACAAGACGCGCAAGTTCCTCGGCCGCCGCTGCCAGGAGCTCGACGCCTACCTCGCTGCGCTGCTGAACAACTCGAGCCTGCGCCTGAGCCGCTTCATGGACCCGCGCGCGCCGCTCGTGCTGCGGTGCTTCTGCAACTTCGACGCGGGCTTCGGCCGCGGCGGCGTCGCGTTCCAGCCCAACCAGCTCGAGAGCTGCGTCCTGTGCCTCGACAACGTCTCGGAGACGCGCGAGTCGCTCGCGGACCAGCGCGCGCTCGACCAGGTGGCGGACGCCGACGCCGCGGTCAAATCGCAGGAGTGGGAGCTCCAGCAGCAGCAGCTTCAGCGCGAGCGGTGGCGCCACGAGCGCCTGCGCTCCGCGGGCTCGCGCTACGACGAGCTGGAGGCGAACCTGCTAGACGACCGCGCGCGCAACATGGCCATGTGCCTCAAGTTCGAGTGCGCGTGCCAGTACTCGTCGTTCCACGTCACGCACAACAAGATGGCGCGCATCCTGCAGCAGCGCGGGCTCAAGCAGGTCTACAAGCCGCGCGAGGGTGGCGCCACGGCGCTCTTCTGCGTGCTCTTCCGGCTGCAGCAGTACAACGACCTCGACAAGCGGTTGTACGACGCCATGACGGGCTTCCACGCGAAGGGCGCCGACGACGCGCGCCACGAGCAGCTCGCGCAGGGTGTGGCAGTACTGCGGCAGGCGGTCGCCAACTACGGGCTGCTGCACGTACACGCGCTCGAGGCCCACCTGCGCACGAGCGCCGTGGAGCTCAAGAAGAAGCTGCACGCGTTCAAGGCCAAGCACCACCACCGCGTTGGCGCACTCGAGCTGTTGCTGCTCAGCACGATGCTTGACCTCTCCATCTCGCTCGTCACGAACGACCACGAAGGCACGGAGCAGCGCATCGAGCCGCTCGGCGCCGGGCTGCAACCGATCCGGCGCGGCGGCCGCGTCCACATCACGCTCGGCTACATCCTACCGACGATCTTCAACGTCGAAGGCTTCTACCTGCTCGCCGAATCGGCGGCTCCGGACGAACTGCCGCGCGTGCTCTCGTGGCGCGCGCACCAGGCAGTGGGGGACTCGACGCAGGAGCCGAAGCCCTTGATCGGAGTCGTCCGCGACTCGTTTGACTTGGCGGAGCGGTGGGAGGAAGACGACGAGGACGAGAGTGGGGAGGACGAGATGGACGCCGAGACGCGGCGGCAGCGGCGGTGGCAGCGGCGGCGGCGGCGCATGTGGCTCGGCGTGGAGGAGATGGACCGGTGCCTGATTGAGGCGATCGACGCGCAGCTGCGGTCGGAGCTCGCGGGGCTGGCGCCGTTCGACCACGACGTGGCCGAGGCGCTGAACAAGGCGATCCTGGACGCCGTCTGGGACGACTGCCAGCACAACCCGAACCTGTTCCACCTCTTCCAGCGCCAGGCGCGGCAGTTCGGCAAGGCGCGCACGTCCGCGACCTTCTTCTGCCAGTACCTCGAGGTGGCGTTCGGCGCGGAGGGCGCGGCGTACCTCGTCGACTTCCTGCTGCATGTGCTGCCGGAGGAAGAGCTGCGCAAGCAGCTGCTGCGCGCGCGCTGGCTGCGGCTGCGGCGGCAGCTCGTCAAGCGCGTATCGCCTCCCGGGATGTTCTCCGCGTGAGCGCATCGATACCCAGACACACATAGAGAACGACGGAGCAAGTCGCGCGTGAGCACACTCTTGTACGATAGCGACGATGGTAACCAATAGCACACGCCACGCGCGACGTTCGACCTCGAAGACTCCGTCAGTCTCACGTGCCGGAGCTGTGGTCGGCAGACTCCTTCCTCCCTGGTCACTCTTGGAAGCGTCGCCCAGTACACGAGCATCCGACGCCTCGAACTCCTTGAACTCCTCGAACTCCTCGAACTCGGGGCTCTTGCTCTGCGAGATGGAGGAGCTCAAGAAGCGGCACGCGTCGTGGTGCAAGAGCCTGCAGCGCGCGGTGGAGACCGACGGCTGGGGACAGGTGATCGAAGCCGTCGAGGCGTACGAGCGGTGCGAGCGAGTGCCTCTCTCTGTGCGCAAGATCAATGGCCACGACCTCACCGTTCATCCTGCAGACTGGCGGTGCAGCTCACACAGGAGGCGCCGAGGTTCCACGAGCTCAGCAAGGACCAAACGGTGCGTGGCCCAAGTCCATCGAGTGCTGGCGAAGAGCTCGACTTGTTCTTGCTCACTCGCTCACTCGCTTGCTTGCTCGCATCGATGCCTCTCCAGCGGACGCTCGAGAAGATCGCGGGCTCGCTCGACCTGCGCGCAAAATGCCTGAGCTCTGTGGCTGACGGCGAGCGCGCGTCGCCCTCGAAGGAGGACATGGAGGAGGTGCTTGAAGGTACGGAGGACGCTTGCTGTGTGGCGTGTGGTGACTGGCGATGCCGACACTAGTCCGAACGAGACCGAACTCAGGGCTCAAACGATGACGCTCGTCCTGCTGGTGGCGCGCTACAGTTCTCTGCTCGGTGTTCTCGGACGCGCCGCAGGTATTCCCGGCGGATCTCGGTCACGTCGGTCGTCCCGCGAAGAAAGTGTCGACCGTCCAGGTCGTCGAGATGGAGGACGTCGACGACGAGCTTGTGGCTGCAGCGGCGCGAGCGCTTGGTGCGGATGGGAGCTCCAAGCAGTCATCGCTCGCCAGTGCGGGCACATCTGCGACTGCTATCACAGGAGCAGGCGCCACCGCCGCTCGGAGACGTCCGGGCGAGACGTACCTCGACGTCGAGATCAGCAAGATCGGGCTCAAGGACGCCAGCGCCTACAAGAACCCGACGCTCGTCGTCTCGGTCTTTGGTGCGTGTCGACACGAACCATCCTGCGAAGGCGCTGCTCATCTTGCGACGTCTTGGCGGCTGCCGAACTCACTCGACCTCTTCCGTGCTGCGCGCTTGTAGATCGCGACGGCCGAGCCCTGGGCGAGCCGATCGAGACGCCAGTCGGCGCGTACAGCAGCGCAGAACCGCAGTACATCACGTTCTCGCCGAGCGCGAGTGTCCAGCTCGAGACGAGCCTCAAGGACATGGAGGAGCGTACGTGTGGCCTGCCTCGTTGACTGTGTTGCTGCTCTCTGGACATGGCACGAACCTGAGCATCCACATCGCTCGTCTCGCACCACAGGCGGCGCGGCAGTCTTCTTCGAGTTCGTCCACTACAAGCCCAAGAAGCGCAAGAAGAGCTGTCGGTGCTGGGCGTTGCTCGAGATGGATGAGGTGCCACCGTCGGGAGGCAGCGCGCTCGTGCTTGAGCTGTACCAGAAGCCCAAGGACCCGACGCGCAAGCGGATCAACCTCTTCACCGTCAAGGAGCTCTACCTGCACGTCCACCTCACGCGCACCACGCACCAGCAGCAACAGCATGGCGACGAAGAGAAGGAGAGCAGCGGGAGAAGCTAGCAGCTAGCAGCAGCAGCAGCAGCAGCAGCTAGCTTGACTCTAGCCAACTGTGCCGCTCTACCCATTCATCTCATCCATCTCACCTCCCTCTTCCTAGCTGTTCTTGGTCGCCGCGAGCACGTAGTCGAAGCCGAAGCGGATCTTCTTGCCGCCGTGGAAGAGCGCGGCGGCGCGCGCCTCGAGCTTCTCGAGCTTGCGGGTCATCGCCTCCTGCATGGCGGCGTCCTCGAACCAGATGAACTGGTTCCGGCCGACCTGGAGCTGCCGCTGCACCGTCTCGCGCTTGTAGACGTTCGCGAGCTTGATGCTCGCGTCGACGCTGAAGCCCGCGACGCGCAGCTGCCGCTCGCACCACGTCATGGGGAACTCGCGGTAGCAGCGGCGGCCGGCGAGCAGGATGCACGCGTCGCGCACGCGCGCCATCTCCTGCGCGAGCGCCGCGACCGCGACGTCGTCCGGGGCATTCGGGTCCGTCGCCGCGCACTCGCTGAGCGGCTGCAGCCCGACGAGGTAGAGGCGCCCGCCCGGCGCCAGGTGCCGCGCGATGCGCTCGATGATCGCGTCCTGGAAGAACGGCGCGAAGCCCTCGATCGCGCCGATGAGGTAGTCTGCCAAGCATGACGTTAGTGTGTCAAAGCAACTGCCGTTCGTCACCAATACCTAAACGAATGGCCAGCAGCAGCGCTCGCGAGAACATGTAGCGCCGCACCTGCGATGACAACATCGAACTTGGTCGCCTCCTCCTCCTGCAGGAACGCGTCGTCCACCCAGTTGCCGGCGTGCACGCGCAGCGGGATCCCCGCCGCGTGGCTTGCGAACTCGCCCGTGAGCGTGTCGGCGAGCGAGCGCTCGCCCGTGACCGCCACGACCTCAGAGACGGAGCCGGCGTCGCGCGCGGCCACGCCCAGCAGCCACGCGAGCGAGTGGCGGCCCGTGCCGGCGTCCAGGACGCGCCCCCACGGCTTCTGCAGCGCCGCCTCGCGCTCTTCAATCCAGCTGAAGAGCCCGTCGGTCTTCGCCCCCGCCGCCGTCGTCGTCGTCTTCTTCCTCGTTGGCGGCATCGTGAGTGGAGCTCTTCGAGGTCAGGTGAGCTCTTGGTGGTCAGTTGACAAGTGAGACGCGAGTCGAACGTGGCGGATGCCCATCATCATTGTCAGCATGGCGGATCCTATGGTGGTGGTAGTGGACAAGAGGCGTCAAGAGAGAGGAGGACAAGCGCGACAACCGTCGTGTTGGCTACTGCAGCTACTACCATCCTGCCTGACTGTCTGTCTGCCATGGGGGACGAGCAAGTGATCCACTCGCTCGCTCGCCAACACCAGCGACTCACGCCACCTGCTGCTTACTTGTGCTCCTGGTAGAAGAGGAAGAAGACGCTGAAGACGAAGACGCCGGCCATCATCGAGAACGCCGACACGTAGTACGGGTACGCCGCCGGGATGAAGCGCTCGTACTCGTCGTGCTTGAACGGGCGCAGCGACACCTGCGTCGACTCGTGGACCGTCGAGAGCCCGAGGCGGCGGTACATGACGCGGAAGAGGAAGATGCCATACGCGTCGGGCGCCTCGAACGTGACCGAGAAGTGGCCCTGCCCGTCGTGCGCCATCGTCTTGCGCACGTGCGGGTCGAGCATCACGAACTCGAGCTGCACATCCGACGCCGCGTACGGCACCCACGCGCCGTCCTTGAGCTCGTGCAGGTCGAACGAGTACGTGAGGTTGTCCTTGATGCGGTACACGAGCGAGTCGCGCGCGATCTCGGCGTCCGGGTAGAGCGTCAGCGGCTGGTCCGCGCGCTGCGAGTCCTTGAGCATCTTGTCCGGGTGGCTGCCGTCCGCGCGCCGGTGCTGCACGTTCGTGGCGCGCAGCACGCCGCTTTCCTGGAATGCCCATTTGCTCACGGCGTCCACGAACGCCTCGTTCGCGAACGCCTCGTCCGTGACGTACTTGTCGCTGAAGAGCTCAAGCGAGCCGGCGAACACGAGCCGCGCGTTGTTGCGCGCCTGCACGGCGGTCACGAGCCCGATCTCGTTGCCGAAGAGCAGGTCGCTCTCGACCACCTTGGCCGTGATCTCCTTCACCGGGTTCGCCGAGTACGCCGTCGCCGGCGCCACGAGCGCGTGGAAGCCCAGCACGTTGGTCGGCTCGAGCGTCATGCCAATGCCCGAGAACGCCACGGGCTTGTTGCTCGCCAGCGTCGCGGCGCCCACGACGCGCGCCGAGTCCACGAGGTCCGTGGCCGCGATCACCGCGTTGTAGATGTCGCTGCCGTCCGCGATCGGGTTCACGTGGTCCATCACGAGGTTGCCCTTCTTCTCGTACTCGACGCCGCACTCGAGCGCGAACTCGCGCTGCGCCTTCGTGAGCTTCGTGCTGTTGACACAATCAGGCAGAGCCCCTCTCGCAGTGAGTCAACTGTCGTTCACTATGACGGGCTCGGCCTCGTACCTCGACGAGAGCAGGATGTTGCCGCCGGCCTCCACGAAGCGCAGCAGGTCCGCCTTCGTGAGCGTGCCGAGCTTCTTCTGCGGCGAGAAGACCACGAGGTTGTCGAACGTGCGCTCGCCGTACTTCTCGAGCGCGAGCGCCGGGTCGTTCGAGAAGAACTCGAGCGCGTGGCCGCGGGCTGGAGGCGTCGCGCAGGAGAGAGTTAGGGAGAGGTAAGAGAGCGTCACGACCACTTCGCCGCACAAAAGTCGCACCGGCGAGCAGCTGGAAGAAGCGCGCGTGCGACTGCTGCATGTCGAGCGACTCGAGCAGCACGGCGGTGCGCGCGGCGGCGGCGGCGGCGGCCACGCACGCGAGCGCCAGCAGCTGCAGCAGCGCTCCTCGCATCGTCTTGAGTGTCGGGAGATCCAGGTTATGAAGGGGGGATACGTGTCGAGCGTGGAGTGAGGAGTACACCTTCTTAAGTACGTTCGCATGTTAGTGAAGTGGTACTGTGCCTTGCGCGCGGTTAATTCCGAATCTTGCGGCTGAAACTCCTAGCACATAATCATGTGGAGCTCCTTCGCGCGCCGCGCCGTGCCGCGCCAGACGCGCGCGCTCCAGCAGCGCTTCGCGGTGCGTATGACGCGCGCCTCGTCTCGCTCTCTCGCCTGGTGCCTGGCATGCCCCGTAGTAACCTCGTACCCGCCTCGATACGCCGCAGTCGAACTTCCGCGTGCTCGGGCTGCAGCAGGTGGCGATCGGCGGCGCAGACAAGCAGGCGCTCAGCCGCCTCTGGGTCGACGTCTTCGGGCTCGAGAAGAAGAGCAGCTTCCGCAGCGAGCGCGAGAACGTGGACGAGGACATCCTGCAGTGCGGCCGCGGCGCGTTCGCGGTCGAGGTTGACATCATGCAGCCGATCGACGCCAACAAGGCGCCCAAGGTGCACGTGCCGCCGCTCAACCACATCGGGCTCTGGATCGACGACCTGCCCGCCGCCGTGGACGAGCTCACGGCCAAAGGCGTGCGCTTCACGCCCGGCGGCATCCGCAAGGGCGCCGCGGGCTTCGACGTCGTCTTCATCCACCCGAAGGGCAACGATGTGACGCCGCTCTCGGGCGAGGGCGTGCTCATCGAACTCGTGCAGGCGCCCAAGAGCGTCATCGAGGCCTTCGACGCGCTCAAGGAGTAAGGAGTGACGGTGGTGACAGCGAGTGTATGTGAGTGAGGAGGAGGAGACCAACAGCCTCCGAGTAGGAGAACGAGAGCCAACGAGTGATCGATCCAGCAGCTACAGCTACACGCCCTCGACGCCCACCACCGCAGTTCGCTCAGCCGCCGAGGAAGTCGGACATGTTGAGCTTCTGGACCTCGAAGCCGCCGTCCTGGTCTACTGCGCCACTGCCGCCGCCGCCGCCAGCTTCCGGGAACGAGCTCTCGCGGGACGCGGCCTCTTTCTTGTCGCTCCCAGCTTCCTTCGCAGCGGTCTTCTTGTCCGGCTTGGACTTCTTCTCCTTGTCGGCAGACTTGGACGAGAAGCCCTTGAGCTTGGCCTTCTTCTTCGCCGCCTGCTTGGCAGCCTTGTCGTCCGCGACCTTCGCTTCCTGGGTCGACGTCGAGCGCAGTAGCTTCTTCACGTGCGCCACGACGTCGCGCTGCTGCGGGTCTTCACAGGCGACCTGCTCCTGCTCGTTGTTCCCGCCCGCCGACGCCCGCAGCGTGTCGCGCATGGCCTGGACGTTCGCGAACTCCCGTTTGATGTCGTCCACGGACCGAATCCCGGTGCGGCGCAGGTCAGCGGCGTACTTGGCGAAGAAGTCGACGAGGTTCTGGGCTCGCGCAGCAGCAGGAGGAAGCAACATCGTCAGCAACCGCCAGGCTTCGGACCATACACAAGCACACACCTTCAAGTCGTTCTCGACGAGCGTCGCGGTCGCCTGAGCGCTCGGGATGCAGTGTGCGCGCAGCAACAGGCGCTTGGAGTACTCCTTGGCGCACTGGTCGAGACAGAGCCGCACGATCTTGGAGAAGAAGAACGAGCCGCTGACCCAGCTGCGCAGGTCGGCGGCGTAGTCCTCGAGCGTCGCCAGCAGGTTCTCCACGACCGGCTCGCCGTCGTCCCACTTCTTGGAGAACCAGAGCCGCGACGTGTCCTGTGTGTGATGGATGCATCAGCGAGTCCGACATTCGTCATCCAGTGAGCTAACCGCCCGCTGTCCTCCAACCTACACTGGCATCTGACACACAACGACGCACATGCTCCACTTCGCTGAAGATCTTGAGCACCACGAGCTCGGACGTGGCCACACCGAGCTTCACGATCTCCGTGGACGTCGCGTCGAGCGCGTCGCCCATGAAGATGTCGAACGCCTCCTTCTCCTCCGAGTCTCGCTCCGCGAACGAGATCTCCTCCACGAGCTCCGGGCACTTGGACTGAGCGGCTCAGGAGCGCATTCGGGTCAGTGCCGCGCCACTCACCACCAACAAAGCAGCTCAGAAAGCACGCACCTGGAGGATGTCCGTGTCGTTGATGAACGAGCAGAGACTCTCAACGTCCACGTCGTCCTTCTTCGCCGCGAATGCCTCGTAGCGCAGCTTGAGCTGCTCCATGAGCGCCTCGAGGCACGCGACGACGACCCGGCCGACGAGCCGGCCCGTGAGCCACTCCTGCGCGATCGAGATCTGCGCCTTGAGAATGTTGACGATGTCGTTCGGGCGTGTGGACTGCAGCTCGCCGCTCGGGCCGACTACGCGCTCTTCGTCGCGGTTCCAGATGTTGGTGACCCACCCGGTGATCTGCCCCTGGATCTCGTCCACGTACAAGCGCATGAGCACCTGCGACGTCTGCTCAAGCACGCCCGAGGCGCGCGCGCGCTTGTACTTGATGATCTCGGCGTTGTAGTACTCGATCCACTGCACGAGCTGGAGGCGGTGCGCGATGCCGACGTCCGGCCGCGTGCAGATCTTGGTGATCTCGCTCTCCAGCACCGCGTTGTACGTCGCGACGAAGAGTTGCAGCACGTCGACCTCGGCCGGGAAGCACGCGACGACGTCCGCCTGCACGATCTCGAGGTCCATGAGCAGGTGGTTCGCGGCGTTGAGCACCGCGTCGAGCGACTTGTCGTTCTTCTGCGCTGCCTCCTTCTCGGCGAAGCGGAACATCTCGTCCGCGCGCCGCGCGAGGTACGTCGAGATCTCGGTCTTGCATCGCTCGAGACATGGCGTGTGTATCTCCGCCACGGGCGTGAGCGTGTGGTGGTCGAGGTACTCGCGCTTCGAGTCCGCGAGCTTGCGGCGCCGCTTCTCCATCAGGTCGAGCACGGCGAAGGCGTCTGCGAGGCGCTTCTTGTTGAACTGCGCGATCTCCACGCAGTGGTGCATGCAGCCCCAGACCTCGCCGAGGATGCGCGCGTTCACGCTCTCGATCGCATCCAGGCGCGAGCTCATGGACGCCAGGATGCGCGTCTGCGCCTTGCTGCTCCCGAGTTCGTCCATCTTGTCGGTCGCCGCGAGCTTGAGCTGTCACCGCTCGTGTGAGTTCGGCTTCCAATAGGTCGTCAGGAGCACAGTGCGAGACGCACCTCCTGCAGCATCTTCTGTCTCCAGTCGTCGAACACCTGCCACTTGGCGTACGCCGCCACGACGTCGCCGATGCGCGCGTCCATCATCTGGTGCAGTTCCTGGATCTGCAGGCCACCAACTCCCCACAGACATCAAAGGAGAGCTCCCAGGCGCTCAGGCCGCTTGCACACACACACACACACACACCAACGCACTTGCCTTGGCGGGGATCTCCTCGTAGAACACGATCTGGTGCTCGAGCTCGCGCAGGTTGCGCCGCGCGACGCTCACGCCCGCCGAGAGGCGCTTCTCGCCGAGCTCGTCGTTCATGCGGCGGCAGCGCTCACCGAGCGCTGCGAGCGTGCGTGTGACGTGCGCCACCGCGTCGCCGACCTCGAGTAGCGCGCTGGCGCGCTCGATGTCGTCCACGTGCGCCTGCACGAAGGCGTCGAGCTGCCCGCGCGTGCTGAGCTGCTTGGCGAGGTAGTCATGCTTGATCTCCTGCAGCAGCTGCGAGTTGAGCAGCGACGCGTCCGTCGAGTCGCGCAGCTTGACGCGCAGCACGTCCACCGGGTCGCGCGCCTCCTTCTCCAGCAGCGAGATCATCGCGGTAGTCGCCGATGATTGAAAGGTCGTGCGTGTCTAAGACGACTTCGAGCTGGACGGTGACAGCGAACTTTGTCGCAGTGGGATGACCAGCGCCACGATGGACGACTGCGTGGCTGGAGGGACGAGGTGGTGACGAACGCGACGTACTGCACTGTTACATGTCGGTTCTCTTCCTGGCTGCTATGATGCACACTTCACGACCGATAGCCTCTTCGAGAACGAGAACCTAGGCGTGGACCTCCAGATGATGACGGAGCTGACGACGATGTTGGTGCTGGAACGGAAGTTTGGACTGGTGAGGGCAGCATGAGCGGCGGGATGACGCCAGTGCTGCTGCTGCTGCTGGTGTGCGCAGGTGGCGGCGGGAGATACGCGGACGAGAGCGCCAAGGGCGACGGCGGAGCGAAGTAGTATCGTGACTCTGGCTGCTGCGAGCTCAGCCCAGTCCCCGCCGTTGCTGTTGCTGATGTAGCGAACGGGTGCGACTCAACCCGAGACGGGTAGAACGGACCGAAGCCGCCGTTCTCGTTACCAGAGCCGAAGTACCGCACGACTTGGGTCGGAGCGGTTCGCCAGAGCGCCAACTCGTCCCAGGGCACCGCCGCTCCCGGCTGCTGATGCTGCTGCTCCACGACGATCTCGCGCTGGTGCGTAAAGTCCCATCCGTGTGTCGTCGACATCGTCGCGTAGATCTGCTGCAGCTGCCACTCAAGTGCGGCGTCCTCTTCTCGCCACCGCGCGACCTTCTGGCGCCGCGGAGGCTCCACCGAGTGGAGCGCGGGGAAGTCGTCGTCCGAGTTGTAGCCATCATCGCCCCAGTAGTACTCGTCGTCCGAAAGCGCGTCTTCGGCGAAGACGCTCACGACGAACGTGTCCAGCTTCCGCTTCGCGCCGATCGGCGGGCATCGCGGCGTCTGCACCACGGACCCATACTCCTGCAGCGGTTGGAACACCAGCGCGTTTGGATTCAGTGACGAGGACGCAGCGCGCGTCGACACCGATGCTTCGAGCCGCCGCTTCTCCGGACTCGCGACGTTCCCGAGTCGCGGCACTTTCTTCACAGCTTCGGAAGTGTCGTCTTCGCACATGTCCTCATCGACAACAGTCTCTTCGTTGGCGAGCTCCATGTCTTCCTCGCTGCTCGCAGTCTGTCGATCGCTCCCGCTGCTGCATAGCTGCTGCTCGTTGTCGCTGCCGCCGTCCTCGAAGTCTTCCGGCTCAGGCTGGTCTGAGGGTGCAGCGCTGTCTCGACGCTCACTCAGTCCTGTGTCCACTACGGCGCTGGTGATGCTGTCTTTCTTCTTCCTCTTCTTCTTTTTCTTCTTACTCGCCGCCTGACTCGGAGACGATGGCATCGCTGTTGTTGCTGCGGCGACTGGGATACCTCCTCCTCCTCCTCCTCCTGATGCTGCTGCTTTATGGCGACTCTCTTTCGCGTTCGCGCTACCGCCGCGAGGAGGCTTCTTGTCCTCTAGCGACACCTCCAGCAGCAGCTCCTCCATCTGGAGCGCAGCTTCACGCTCCAAGTGGCTTACGTAGCTCTTCAGGATGAGCTGCTCCACGAGCATCGCGATGAGCCGCTGGTAGTCCTCCCACGTGGTGATCACTTCGCTCTCGGCGACGAACAGGCCGTGAAACTGCTTGTCGCTCAGCACATGAATGGAGCTCGCAAAGCCCGGAAGCACGTCGCCCACGAGGCTGAAGAGCCGCTCGGGGAGCTCCACGAGATCGCTCTTCACCGTCAGGATGCCTGCCGCAGACACTGTAGTCAGCACCACTTCCTCGCTCTCTATCTCATAGAACGCACTAAGAGCCGCACCTGTGCCGATGTCCATGAACTCCATGGCTTCCAGCAGTTCGTATGTCTTCTCCGCCGCGAGTGCATCGCTGCCAGTCGCAGCAGCAGTTGTTGCTGCGGGCATCTTCGTCTCCGCTTTCTCGGTCGACAGCGCCGGAGTCCCTGCTGCTGCTGTTGTTGTTGCTGTTGCATCGCCATTCTCTGCACTGTTGCTACCTGACTGCGTTGCTGCTGCTGTTGCTACTGGAGTCGTTACTGTCGCTGTTGTTGTGCTCGCCGCTGATGCTGCCTTGCGCGGCGCCTTGAGGTGCCGCTGCATGAGTCCGACGCAGAGCAGGCTCAGGTTGAGCTTGTAGAGCTGCTTCACGAGCTCCGGCTCGTCGATGAAGAGCACGTGCTGCCGCTCGCTCGCGCTCAGGCGCTCCCAGTATGCGCGCACGCGCGGCGCCACATTGGCGGTCGTCACCGCATGCTGCGCGCGCTTGCGGGACGGGCGCGTCAGGCTGCTGGTTGTGGTGGCATTACTGTTACTGGTGCTGATGGACTCGGAGCGGACTGCGAGGTAGTTCTTCCACGTCGGCGCGCTGTCGGCCGCTGCTGCTGCCGGCGCCTTCTTCTTCGCCATCGGCTTGTTGATTAGTGACACCTCTTCGAGCCATCGTAATGACTCCCAGGTAGGTAGATTTGTCGCTTTGTGATTTGACGTCCAGGACAGCATATTTTCCGAGAAATAGTTCACTTTGACATGACGCATAGCTTGTACTATGAAAGAGTCGAATGTCTCAGAGTTTACAATTGAAAAGTGAAGTTGGCAAAACGACGTTCGACTTGTCAGCAGCAGCTCGCTCGCAAGAGTCCATTTCTGCACTCTCCACTCTTCACGAGTGAGCTACCAGCACGTGCTCGACGTGTGCGTCGCGCGCGCTCTCTCTGCAGCTCATGAGCGCTCCGACACCCGCGGCAGCTGCGGCCAGCGTCGTAGTCGCGATGCAACCGCAGACGCCGGTCAGAAGCGCCGCCAGTCGCAGCAGCAGCGACGAGGACGAGAGTGCAGAGGTCGAAGAAGACGACGAGGACGCGTGGGCACTCGAGCTGGAGGAAGAGCTCCACGCTGCACCTGCAGGTGCGTGCGAGCCTCACTCTGGGCGTTTGTATGTGCGACGAGGCGCATTGAGGTCTCACAGTTTGACACGACTGCGAAGGCAACGGCGCAAGCAAGAGCGCCAAGAGGCGCGCGAGCGCTGGCGGCGACGAGCTGCTGCTCTCGCAGGGGACGATGGCGCTACACCTCGCGAAGAAGCCCAAGACCGACGCACGCCGTAGCTACGCGAGCGAGTTGCCACAAGAAGTGCTCGCGATCGTCCTGGGCTTCGCGCAGGTCGGCCGCGTCTGCAAGTCCTGGAGCCTCGCCATGAGCACGCGTGCGTCACTTTGCCTCGCATGCTATTGCACATTGTTGTCGTCGTTGTTGCCTGCCGTACTAACACTGAAAGAGCGTGTATGGAGCAGTGGCGCGCCGCAAGTTCGCCGCGCGACTGGGCGAGATCCTGCTGCCATACACACCGAGTGCGCCGCTTTTGGCGCAGGAGGTCGAGCTCGAGCTCTTCGACGCCCACGGCCAGAGGTGCGGTAGCAGCACCTCGCAGGTCTGCAGCATGCTCCCCACCACCACCGCTAACCCTTCGTATATGCAACTGCTCTCGGCCAGCTTCGCACTGCCCAAGTCATACGGCCAGAAGGCGCGGCAGCTGTTGTTCAACCTCAAGGACGCCCGCAACGCGGCGCTGCGCGAGCGGCTGCTGTCGGGCGAGGTGCGCGCGCACGCGCTCGTGCGCATGAGCGCCGCCGACATGGCCAACCCGCAGCTCGTGCGGCAGCGCAAGGAGTGGATCAAGAAGCGCACGCATGAGGTGACGCGCAGCGCGCGCGAGCTCGACGGCTTCATGGAATCGGACCTCTTCGAGTGCCGGAGCTGCGGCAGTGGCCGGACGCGGTATCGGCAGTACCGGCGGAAGGCGATCGTCGACCGCACGCGCATCATCGTGCTCTGCCTGTCGTGTCCGTACAGCTGGGAGCTGTGAACCAGTGTTGCCTAGCGCCAAGAACGAAGAAGAAGACTCTGTACCAAAGCAACGCTCGAGCGCGTCGTCAGTCTTGTCAGCCCACCTCGCTCGAACGAACTCAGTTGCGGCTGCAGCGGACACACGCTATAATTTAGGTTCCAGAGCACCACCACCACCTGGCCCGGAGCTCGTCGACGCCTCTCTCTCTCTCTCTCTTCCTCTCTCTCTCTCTCTCTCTCGTCCACTCGCCCTCCTTCCGCTCTTGCTGTATGATGCTCCCGTGTTTCTTTCGTGGCTTCCGCTGCTGAACAAATTCACCTTCCGAACCGCACGCGCGCGCACTGAGCGCCAACAAAACACGTCGATCGGTCCCTCGCTCTCTCCTCTCCGTCTGGTGGCCGCTCAAAGGATCCTCACTCGCCCTCGCTCGAGTACCCGTCGTCCTCGTCCGAGCTCGCGTTGTCGCCAGTGTGCGTTCCGTCGCGGAGCCGCTGCAGCCGCCGCTCGCGCCGCATGCGTTCGTGGTACACCGACGTCGCAATCGCGCGCTTCGCCTCCGCGTTGTCCACGCTGTTGTCGCTGTACGAGATCTGCGTGAGCACCGGACACACGAGCTTGCCGATGGTGCGACCCAGCATCTCCATACTCGTGATCGAGAGGTAGTTCATCTCGATGCCCAGGAAGCGCAGGCTACGCAGCTGCCCGCTCTCCATCGCGTACAGGATGTGGTGGAAGCTCGAGTCTGTGATCGTGTTCCCACCGAAGCACAGCTCCACCAGGTGCGGCGCGCAGCCGTCCGCGAGCGCATGGCACAGACTACGGATGCCGTCTTCGCCGATAAAGTTGCGCCGCAGGTCGAGGCGCGTCAGCTTGGGACACACGCGCGAGCGCAGCATCTGCGCCACCTTCGCCGCGCCGTAGTCACCGAAGCTGTTGCCCGGCAGACACAGCTCCTCCAGCTGCGGACAGCAACCCATCATGAGCGTGTTGAGCAGCACGTCAGCTTCGCCGTCCGCCTCTTCGTTTGTGAACAAACACGTGATGCCAAGTCGCGTCAGGCGAGGGAACGTGTCCATGCGGAGCTGCTGCGCCAGCGCCAACACGATCTGCTCGTGGTCGTCGTGCGTCACCACGAACCGCTGCGGGCAGTCCACTGCGCGCATCGACAGCTTGCCGAACGTCATCCCGGACGACAGCGACACGATCTCCAGATGCTTCAGGTTCACGCACTCGCGCAGGATGCACGCGCCGCCGCCGTAGTTTCGGATCGCAGTGTTGCTGAGCGACTGCGTCGCCAGCGCGATCTGCACCGCATTGCAGCTCAGCTGGAGCGACGTCACGAACTGCGGGGCGAGTTCGCGCGCCGCACGGTTCACACCGCGGCACCGCATGATCTGCGTGCCGTCCACGTAGCTCCACACGATGCTGTTGAGCTCCTCGGGGCCGCGGAATAGGAAGATGCCGAGATCCACGGGTCGCCGCGCGCGCTTCGCCGGCTTCTCCTCCAGCAGCGCGGATCCCGGACTCATCGCTCCCGACCGCTGCATCTCGTCTGCGCTGCGCTTGTGCATCAGGAAGCCAATGCCAGGAAGGGGAAGCCCGAGTCCGCCTCCAGGCGAACTCGTGTCGGATCTGGGAGAGATCGTCGCTGCGGCTGCGGCTGCCACTGCCACGGTCTGACCTGGGAGCGCTGTCATCGGCGCTGCTGGTGTCGCCAGGAACGGGATCGGAGCCGGAACTAACGGCACTGCGTAGCCGCTGAGCGCTGCACCAGTCGACGGACCCATTGGGACCGGCATCGCCATCGGCGCGCACGGCACTGCTGCGACCTGTCTATGGTAGTGCGTGGGGGTTGCTGCTGCGGAACTCGTCGCCATCGCCGTCAGATCAGTCGCTGTGGCCACGCCGCTCTGCTCCGCGCTGTTCTGGCGGCGGATCTTCTTGTTCACGATGCTCGCGGTGAGCGCCTGCACGCGGCGCGCGAGGCTGTCGACGTTGCTGTACTCCATGAGTGACGCCGAGTTGAGGAAGATGAGCACCTCGAGCTTGCGCGCGAGCGCCCACGTCTTGGCGTGCGGGTCCGCGGCGGCGTTCGCGTTGGCGTTCGCATTGGCGTTCGCGACGACGAGCTGCGCGTTGCGCTTGAGCAACTGCCCGACGCGGCCGAGGATGCTGCGGCGCTGGATCAGGTGCTCGCGCCGCTGCCACGTGAGCGGCTTCGGGAGCTGCACGGCGCCGAAGACCGCGTTGTTCGGGTGGATGCCCGGCGGCGGCAGGAAGCGCCGCGCGCCGCCGCCTTCGGCGTCCTCATGATTGGCGTTCGCAGCGTTCATGTCCGGATACCGCGTGGCCACCTGCGCCGTCATCCGTCGTCTGCTGCTGGACTCTTGCTGCTCTGTTGCTGTTGCTGCTATCGTCTAACGGCACTTCAGATTCGGTTGTGATGCCTACGCACGTTGGTGGCTGGGACGTGGCTGTCTGTCGACGGTGTACTGACCGAGGCCCGGCGTTCGGCGGAGCGCGCTGCTTCCCCTTTGTCGGCGACGAGCGTCGTCGCCGCCGCGGACGACACCACCACCTGGTTGTTGGCTCGAGCGAGCGTGCTTCGCTCGCTTCGGCGCGTTGCTTTGCTTCCCGGCTTTTCTTCGCGCACAGCGCGAATGACAAGCCGCAGGTCATCCCTCCCGAAAGAGGTGGGACAGGGTTCGACCCGGGTTTCTTCACGCTCGCGTTGCAGGTTTGAGTGGGGCGAATGAGGGAATTTTAGAGGGGAAAAACGGGCTAGTCCGGGAGGGGCGACGTTATGAAGTACTGTGATTGACCTGAAAAGTACGAGTGTGTCTAATTTGCGAGTTATTTCAAACAGCACACTATGAAATTTCTGATTGGCTGAGACACAGCCCATACAAAGCTTGCTTTCGCATGTGGCTTTTTCGAGAGCCTTCGATCGCGCGTGTCTTTGAAGCGAGGATGTCTTGAACTCGAACTCGACATGTCGGATCATCGAGGACATGGTGGTGACTCGCGTCGTGGATACTGGGCAAGTGGAGTATCGACCGGCCCAGGAAGCCCCGACGCAGCTATCGCGCGTGGGCGGGCGGCGGAGCACAATCACATCGGCACCTGCCAACAACACATCGCGAGTTCATCGGTCACCTGCTCTTGCCGGGTATCATCTACTCGATACCGACAGCTTGACAACGGGTGTGGCTGTGTGCACTGCCGACGGCGCTGACGTCGTTGAGAGGTCTCGCTGGTCCGCTGCGCTTCCACCTCTAGATGGGGGCACGCTCCACAACAATGAACCGAGGCTGTTCCTGCTCACCGCCTCCGACTGCTGTCCGACAGGCGACCAAGGTGATGCAGATACCTTGACGGCGAAACACAGCAACGCGAAAGGGTGCTCGTCATGTGGCGTGGTGGTCGTGTGCGAAGCCTTGGCAGCTCACGCTGCGCTGCAATAGGTGTGGCGCTCGTCGGATTCTAAGCAAGGATATCTGAAAGTGCCTCTGACATGACGAAGATGCACATGAAGGAGCTCAGGGCTTCGAGCAGAATCGATACGAGCGCCACACCACTCTCGGGCTCGCCCAGAGTCACGCATTGCAAAGCAGTAGTCAGGAGTCAGGGCGCCAGGAAAGCGGGCGAACGCGCACCGCTTTGCGAGTGCTTTATTTGTACTCGATCTCGGATCGAGTCTGCTAGTCTGATCGGAGGGTGCATCGGATCATATCCGGACCCCTGCTCTGAAGGAGAAAGGCGAAACGTACACCGACTGGAACACCACGACGTCGTGGTCGGTAGACCGGGAGAAGGTTGGTGCGGTGCGCTCTGTTGAAACTTGTCAGGTCTCGGGTGTGCTCGTAGACGACAAGGTTGCACTGCTTGCTTGACGATGAGGACGAAGGAGAGCAAGAATGTTGGTATATCAAGCCATCGTGAATAAACCCAGGGAATCTTCATTTCTACCCGGCTTTATTCACGCTAGGTTGTCAAACCTGTGAGAAGCGCGAACTTCAAGTGCGGCGGCGTCATCGAGGGAGCGAGCGAGCGGTCACCACTGCGCTTCTGTCTGTGCGCGAGAGAGAGAAGGAGAAGGGCTTGTGCTCCTTAACTACGGAGATGCCGCCGCCCCAGCGTTGCTGCCTGATGCTCGCGCTCGCCGCGCTGCTGTGGGTCGCAGTTGCAGCCGCGGAGACGTCGACGCGCTCGCGTGACGCGCCACCGGCGTTCAGCTGGGGCGCGTTCGTCCCCTGGCTGCGCGCCAGCAGTAGCAGCGACCTGCTGCCCGGGAGAACGCCGCACATGCGCACACAAGGTGCGGCTTGCAGACTATGCGTGGAGAAGCGGTGAGAGGCGTATAGTGACTCTGTGTCTGCATGCATGAGCAGAAGAAGCCGCGGTGCTGGCGCCGCTGGACGATGCGGACGAGATAGTGACAGCCGCCACCGGCGCGGCGTACAATGAGTCCACGGCGCTGTACTTGGCGCACGTGACGTCGGTGTCCTACTGCCAGGAGCCGCACATCCGCAACTGGACCTGCCAGCCGTGCGCGCTCGTGCCGCGGCTCGACGCCGTGCATGTCGTGATGGATAAGAAGGACAACTTCCAGGGGCTCGTGGGCTACAGCGCGCTCTACGACGCGGTCGTCGTGGCGTTCCGTGGCAGCATGGACGTCACCAACTGGATCGACAACATGACGTTCATCAAGAAGCGCGCGTACGCAGCCTACCCGAGCGTCAAGGTGCACCAGGGCTTCTACTGGGTCTACCGCTCGGTCGCCGACCAGCTCGTCCCGCGCGTGCGCGAGCTGCTAGCCGCGCATCCGAACGCGAGCGTGATGGTCACAGGCCACTCGCTCGGGGCGGCCGTCGCGGCGATCTGCGCGTTCGAGCTCGAGTTCCTCGACAAGGTCCAGGTGGAGGCGCTGTACACGTTCGGCGAGCCACGCGTGGGCAACGCCGACTTCAGCGGCGTCCTGCACAACTCGAGCATCGACGTGTTTCGCGTGACGCACTTCCGCGACGTCGTGCCGCACCTGCCGCCAACCTGGATCGGCTTCCAGCACACGACGCGCGAGGTGCGTGTATGTATATCTGCAGACTCTGTGAGGGAAAACTGGTTCTGACGACGTTGGATTACTCTTGTCGATCTTCGCCGCTGCTGCTACTCTGCAGGTGTTCTACGACGAGTTCCAGTCCGGCTACACGCTCTGCAGCGAGGAGTCCGGCGAGGATCTCACGTGCTCGGACGCGTGCTCGCCGTTCGGGTGCACGAGCGTCGTGGACCACCTCACGTACCTGAACGTCACGATGAGCCACCTCATCTGCTGAGCCCTCCCTCAGCCTAGAGAAAAACAACAAGAGCAAGCAGCGCCCGACCACCATGTATCATCATGTATCCTGTGTATCTTCTACCACGTCCCATGCATGTCATCGAACGGTTTCGCGCAAACGTATTCTTAGCGCGGCTGCTCGCGGCGACGACGAACAACGACGCGAATGCGGCACCCAGAGACGCATTCGCCTTCGGTCGGTCGTCATGGGCAAGTCGCCCGGGCTCAAGCTGCAGGCATCGGTCGTGCAGGACAATGTGCCCGTGGAGGTGACGCCGGGGCTCTTCGTGGGCTCGATCCATGCCGCGTTCAACGTGGACGCGCTCAAGGAGAAGAAGATCACGCACATCCTCAACCTTGCGGGCGCCTACGCCACCTTCCCAGACGACTTCACGTACCTGAGCGTGAGCATCCGCGACAAGGAGTACGCGAACCTGCTCAGCTGCCTGCCGGTCGCCACGCTCTTCCTGCGCGCGGGCATCGACGCGGGCGGCGTGCTCGTGCACTGGTGCGTTATTGTCGTTCCACAGGTGATGTGACTCATGGGGGTCGGTCCTGACTGACGGTGGTGTATGTATGGTCCACGACAGCGCTGGTGGACGCTCCCGGTCTCCAGCAGTGGTGATCTCGTACCTCATGGCGAAGGACAAACTCTCGTACGAGTCAGCTGTCGATCACGTGAAGGCGCTGCGCCCCGTCGTGTCGCTCAACGCCGGCTTCGAGGCGCAGCTCCGATGTCTCGAGCGCGCGAACGGCAACGTCTTCGCTGCGCACCAACTGCATCTGCAGAGTAAGCTCGGGACTCTCGTGCAGCACCAGCTCGACGGCAGCTTGGAGCTCACGAAGCGGAGACAGAACCGCCACCAGCAGCAGAAGCACACGCTGATCCCGAGGACGCCGCCCCACCCGTCCATGAGCATCCGGTCGCAGCAAGTCTCTTGCTGCGATGACCGCGGGATGCTCGACGGCAACCTCCCGAGCGGATTCAGCCTCTCGCTGCCGATCGCATCGAAGAAGAAGAAGACGCAGTTCATCCCGGCGCTGCGGTCCATGGGCTCCATGTTCGGCTGCAGGACGTGTGGAGAGCATCTCTTCTGCGCGAGCGCGGTCATCCAGCACGACGCAACCTCCGATCTGAACCACACGCCGAGCGCCGCCGACACCTTGCTGTCTTCGACCTCGCGAAGCCGTCACGGCAGCGATAAGGGAAGCTTCCGCTTCGAGGAACCGGTAGCGAACGAGACCGACGACACGCCTGCGATCAGTTTGCCTGGTGCGGAGAGCGGATCGAAGGAGCCTTCAGCAGAGCACACAGTCTCGCAACCTCCACCGCCGCCACCTTCGTCATCGACAGCAGAACCGGATGCGAAGAAGACGCGGAAGCCGATGCTGGCAAAGCTTCGCCTTCGCCCGCAGAGCCCGAGCGTCGTGAGTTCTCCGACTGGATCCGACAAGTCAACGCCGCGATCCAACTGCAGCAGTGGATCTGGAGGTGTTGGTGCTGGTGCTGGGTTTGTCGATTTGCAGCAAGTGCACCCGAGCGCTCTTGCTGGGAAACCGGATCAGTGTGCAGGCTCGCGAGATGGCGCTCCCGAGATCACAGCGCGAGTTGGTGGAGGCGGTGTGCTGAAGAGTCTGAAGAAAGAGAAGATGACGCAGCACGACGCGCGGGTCGAGAAGGACGAGTGTGCTGTGAAGAGCGCGGGCAGTGCGCATGGTTTAAGCGGCAAGGGCGGCGGCCCTGACAAGTTCTGGCGCACACTGACCGCATTCGCGGCAACGAAGCGCATCTTCAAGGACAACAAGGACAAGAAGCAGCCGCTGCCGCACTCGGGCGACGCAAGTCCCGTCGACGAGAAGAAGCGCGTGAAGACGAATGCTACCTTTGCTGCTGCTAGCAGCGATGATGCGGACGGCAAGTGGCATTCATCGGACGCGCTGTTTCTTCGCGAGAACGCTGTTGCGTGGGAACGCAACCTCCGGGCGATCGAGAAAGCGAGCAGCGACGATGAGAGCGCCGTCCTCGCCGAGATCGCGGCGCTGATCGCAGCCGACGCGAAGATGCTGTCCATGCTCAACTGCGAGGAGTGGTTCATCGAGCCGCAGGAGTGGTTCCTGGACGGCTTGATACAGAGTCAGTCGGGCGCGATCCGGTGTCCGAACGGAGGCTGCGGTGCCGTTGTCGGTCAGTGGCGCTGGGACGGTCTGAGGTACGTGCACTGCGCACTCGAAGGATGGAGTCAGGAGCTGGGAGAGCGACTGGCTCGACACGACTGAATAGCTAACAATGCCTGCCTGTGTGATGCAGCTGCTCCTGCGGCGGTCGAGTTCGTCCTGGGATCCAGATGAAGAGGAACGCGATCCAGCCTCTCGGGAACATCGTCACACAGCTCTGCAAGAGTCCGAGCGACAGCATCCCAGGCCAGTCGGACGCGCTGCGCCACTGCCTCCAGTAGATGATGATGGTCCGACGAAGCGAAATCTACATGTGGAGAACAGTGGATCGACTGTGAATCACGTTGCCCAGTGCGCTGGGCTTGAAGTTTCGCGGTCGCTGTTCTTGGTGGCGAGGCGCCTCACTCGCTGCTAGCGAACCCCAGCATCTCGCTGTTGTGACGCAACACGGGCGACCGCAGCGAATCCGTCTCGCCACCTCTCACGGGCGACGCAAACCGTCGAGGCGGTGATGATGCTCCTGGTCCTGCGGCTGGATGTGCTTTTGCGAGTGGAATCAGCACGCTTTCGCCGCTCAGACCTCTGAACCGAGGCACACGCACAAGTGAGGTGCAGTGAGAGAGTGTGTGAGCATCGCTGGCGATCCGGGTATCTTGACAAGAGAGGAGCAGGGTTCCAAGCAATCGATACCCGATCTCGAGACCCTGGTTACTGAGACCGCCGAGCTCGAGCTCTTCTTCGTCGTCGCCATTCTCGCGCATCTGATGTGCAAACGCGAAGAGCTCAGCTCGTACCCAAAGGAACCAGTCACTCACACCAACGCAGACGCTCTACCTGCTGCTCAAACTCGATGGATGCGCGGACTTGCTGGACTTTGAGCGGCGAGCTGTAGCTTCGCTTCGCGGGTGACGCCTCCATCGATCGCACTGGGGATCCTGGAGCTGCCGCGACTGGCGATCTCGTTTCTGGCTGGACCGCGAAGCTCGGCTTGATGTAGGTGCTCTGCGCATGCGTACACCAGCAGACAACAGTCAGCATCTTCTGAAGAACTCCGCCAACATCGTGTGTCATGGTTCTACGTGCAGCGCGCACTCACCTGCGCTGCTGCGCACTGCTCTCTCCACGCTCGGTCCACCTGCACAGACAGACAACCAGCTCTTGAGAACACTTCAGTTCACTTTTAGAGGTGGTTTGCGCCAGCACCTCCACGTTCAGGCGCTGCAGCGACTCGAGCGCTTCATGGAACTTGCTGCCGCTCCGAGTCGCCGCACTCTGTTCGCTCTCTCGCAGCAGCGTCTCGAACACGGATGGCGTGCTCGAGAACGAGTACGTGTACGCTGCTGGCGGAGGAGAAGCGAGGAACTTTTGCGGCGAACCAGCGGGTGGCGAAACCGCGTAGCTGGTGTGGAAGCCGCCTCCTGCCTGCCCAAAGCTGTGCTGTTGCTGCTGTTGTTGCTCCATCGTGTGCTGAGGCTGCTGTGCGCCGTACGACTGGCTCGCAGCATAACTTGCTTTCGACGGCGAGCCGAGGGTCGCAATCGCGTGCGCCATCTCCGGCTCCATCTGCGGGAACGTCCACGAGCGCCTTGGGGGTGACTTCGAAGGCGACGAGTGCTGCTGCTGCATTTGCGGCGGCTGCTGTTGTTGGCGCTCCGTCACTTGTATCGGCGCTGGTTGTTGCTTCTGCTTTGAGTTGGCAGCGCGGTCACGGTCCTGTAGTAAAGCATCTAGCAGGGGTCACACTCTTGCAACAAGCAGTGGCAGAGCACGGCACTTGGCCCCACCATCTCGTCGCGCTCGAGCTGCTGCTCGTGGCGGCGACGCGTCTTCTCCTGCTCGGCGGCCGCCTGCTTGAGCCGGATCTGCTCCTGCAGCTGCGCCGCGTAGTCGCGCTGCTGGTGCAGCCGCTCCTCGCGCTCCCAGTCGCCTGCGCCGGTGAGCATGTTGCGTCGGCCTTGTGCAGCCATCTTGTTGAAATGGCTACTTTTTGCTCTTTGAAACTTCAATAGTGATGAAATTCAGTAAAGGAGCTTGTCCACTACGTCATCGCTTCTCGCGAACACCGCAAACACGATGCTGCGCGCCCCATCTCGCCTCCTCGCGCGCCGCCGCGCCGCGCCGCTGCTGCACCGCGCCGGCAGCTCGGCATCAGTCCCGAGCGACGCGCGCGTCTCGCGCTCCAAGTCGCTGCCGGTGGTGTCGCTGGACGACACCCGGGGCGCCAGCGGCGACGCGCTCGCGCAGGCGTTCGAGGAGTTCGGGTGCTGCTACCTCACGAGTGCGTGTGCTCTGTCGTGAGGGAAAAACTGCATATGGCGTGTGACGCGCGGGAACCTGGTGCTGTGTGTGTGGGCAGGCCACGGCATCTCGAGTGCGCTGGAGAGCGCGACGCTCGCGAGCGCGCGCGCGTTCTTCGCGCTGCCCGAGACGGAGAAGGCGGCGATCCCGGTCGTGCAGAACGGCGAGGGCTTCACGCGCGGCTACATTGGCGTGGGCAAGGAGAGCGGCAGCGCCGAGCGCATCGAGGTCAAGGAGGCGTTCTCGTACGGCTACGAGTGGGACGCGGTGGCGAGCGACTTCGCGAACGGGCTGCAGGGCGGCAACGTGTGGCCACAGGCGAGCGATGACGCCGCTGACCACCGCTGGGGACCCGCCGACCGCGCGACGCTCAACGACTTCTTCGCGCACATGGTGGAGGCGTCGCGCAGCGTGTCGCGCCACCTCGGCCGTAGCCTGTATGGGGACGCGGACTTCCTGGACAAGTTCTGCCAGCAGGGCGACACGATCTCCATCATGCGCGCGTTCCACTACTTCCCGTACGCCAAGTTCGGGTCGGCGGCGCCCGAGGGCTTCGAGTTCATCGGCTCGAGCCCGCACACGGACTGGGGCTTCCTCACGCTCATCCTGCAGGACCGCATCGGCGGGCTCCAGATCCTGCACAAGGGCGAGTGGGTCGACGTGCCGTACGTGCCCGGCACGCTCGTCGCGAACGCCGGCGACTACCTCTCGCTCGTCACGGGCGGCAAGTGCGCGTCGCCGATCCACCGCGTGATCGCGGACGACCGCGAGCGCTACTCGATGGTCTTCTTCTACTACCCGGACTTCGACGCGGTCATCCCGGCGCTGCCGCAGCAGGCGCGTCGCATCGGCGGCGACCGCGGCGACAGCGCGCAGGCGTTCAACAACCTGCTCGACGGCACGGTGAAGGACGTCGACGGCCGCTTCGGCGACTACATCATGGCCAAGTGGGCGGGCGTGCAGCGCTAACGTGTCGGCTTCTTGTCGAGAGGAAGAGGGGAGAAGATCTCTTGAGCGAATGGAACCGAGCGTCTCTGTAAGTGTGCGTGTGTGTGTGTCTCCCTCTCTATTCTTGCTTGCTGCGCGCCGCCGCGTTCTCGCGCTGCTCCTGCGCGTCCATGTTGGCGGTCCAGCGCTGCTTCGCGTCTGCGGGCATCACGGCTTTGATGCCGTCCATGAGCGCCTTCTCCTTCCGCAGCTCCTTCTGTCCGGGAGACGCACGTGAGCACATCGCACCAGCCATATCCACATCCACTGATCCACTCGAGGCGCGCGCACCGCGAAGCAGCTCCAGTAGGCGGCGTACTCTTCGCGGCAGCCCGCCTGCCCGTTCGCCTTGTGCTGCAGGAAGACGTCCTTGTACCACTGATCGAAGCACTGCTCATAGCTGCAGGCAGGGAGGCAGGCAGGCGCGCATGAGTCTATCTGTCTATCCCCACAGTAACAGCAGAAGCAGCAGCTGCAACACGACGCACGCAGCCTTCTTCTGCCAGCAGCCGGGGTCCTCCTCGCTCTCCGCTGCCGCCGCCGCTGCTGCCGTTGCCCGCGTCGTGTCCGCCATCCTAGTTCTTCCCAGGCGAAATCGCCTATTATAACAGAAAAGGCTCGCGAGTCGACTAGCAAAACTGACGTGTACTACGAACAAGGGTGGTGCTGGTGGTGGTGGTGCTGGACAGAGCGAGCAGCGGATGGAGCAGCGAGTGCTAGCGACCGCACTCGGCAGTTCCGCCCACCGACTCGCAGGAGAGAGAGAGAGACAAAACGGACGAACTACCTGCCGCCGTACGCCCCCACGTGCTGCTGCTGCTGCGGACGCGAATGCTGCGGCGGACGCGCGAAGTGCGAGCTGCTGGAGGTGGCGGTGTGGTGGCTGCTGGGCACACTGCCGATGCTGTCGATGCCGAAGCTGCCGCTGCCCGGCGGCAGCTGCGACGGCACGAGGAAGTGGCCCATGAGGAAGCACTTGTCACACAGCCGCTGCGGGTCGAGCAGCCCGAACTTGGGCAACGCGACGCGGTTCGTCGAGTGTACGCCGCAGACGCTCTCGCCGCAGTTGCGGCAGTGGTGACGCCGCTTCGTGAACGTGAACTGCGTCATGCACACGTGGCAGTTGCGCGACTGCTTCCACCGCGGCGGAAAGCTCGACTGCACGCGCGGGCCCTTCGTCTTGCCGCCGCCGCCGCTCGCATCCTTGCTCCAGGCGTCCAGCACCGGGGGCCGCAGCGCGCTGTTCCCATCCGCGGACGGGTCGAACATGTGGTCGTGGTGCGGGTCCTCGGTCGCGTACGAGATGAGGTCGTGCTCGCGCTGCTGCAGCCGCTGCTCCGTGAGCTGCATCGGGTTGTACCCGGCGCTGCTCGAGTGGCTGCGACCGCGCTGTCGCTCGTCCAGCTCGCTGCCGGGCTGGTGCGAGTATCCTGAGTACACGCTCTGCGAGTCCGGGAACTTGGGCGCCGACATGCCGCGGCCGCGCGCGCCGCCGCCGCCGTTCTGCGCGCCATGTCCGTGCAGCATGCGCGCCGAGTATCGGTCGTCCTCGTCGTCCTCCGGGTAGCTGCGGTAGCTGTCGTTGTCGCGGCGACCACCGTACATGACCACCTGCTGCTGTGGGTGCTGCTGTTGCGGCTCGTCAAAGTAACTACTGTGCTGCTGTTGCTGGCGCGGGGACTGGTACATGTAGCCGTTCGTCTGCTGCTGCTGGTGGTGATGGTACTGCTGCTGCTGGTGCTGCTGGTGCTGCTGGCGGGCCTGGTAGCTGTTGTTGTTAGGCGCAAAGTGCTGGTGCTGCTGCTGGTAGCCGCCGTTGCTGACGTCGTGGAAGTAAGAGCGGCCGAAGTCGTCGTCGTCGTCGTCCGCCGTGGGCTCGTCGTCGCGGCGGGGGTGCTGCTGCTGGTGCTTGTCGTCGTCGCCGTCCTCGCTGCTGCACGCCGCGCGCAGGATCTCGAGCACGCGCTCGCTGCACTCGGCCTGCAGCGCGAGGTCGAGCGGCAGGTGGCCGGCGTCGTTGCGCAGGCGCGCGGCGTGCGGGTTCGCGAAGACGACCTTGACGACCACGTCCGTGGGCACGTCCTGGTGCAGACACACCCAGTGGAGCACCGACATGCCGCTGGCGTCCGCGCGGTGCACGAGCGACCGCGAGGCGCGCATGGCGCCCAGCAGCGCGTCCCAGTCGCCGTTGATCGCGTGCAGGAAGTCCGGGTCCATCGCGCTGCTATAGGCAGGAGCTGCTGCTGCAGGCGGGGCTTTTGAGCTTGAGCGCGGGAGCGGGACTGGGACTCGGAGCTCCGTGGAGCGTTGCGCTGGCGATGTCGCGCGGTTGTCGAACTGCCCTCTCGGGTGCGAATCCGATAGTGACGAAAGCCAGGGTGGACTGTCTTGCCGCGGCTCGCACTGTTACTCACGCATCGGCCAAGCGGAGAATCGATTGATTGATCGGCCAAGCCGCGGTGGACATGACACGTCGCCCTTGGAGTCGCGGGTCTCGGAGAGATCGCCGGATGATCCGCTTGAGCTGCCTACTGCCAGTCAGCGGTCCGTGATATCAGCGTCCGAGAGCTTCGCCGGAGACCTGCGGCGGCACGAGACTCGGATCAGCATGCTCAACGTCAGAACCACGAACTGTGCCTTTATTTCTCTCTGCTCCGCTGGTGTCCTCTGCAACTGCAATGCTGGCAATGCACGCGGTGGGCCAAAGGTACACCAAAGGCAAGCACCTCGCGTTTGTATGGTGACATTGCGGGCTCTGCGCTGAGCTGCATGAACTCTCTCGCTCTTCCTCTCAAGCCGCTTGAGGCGACCACGCTCAGAGAGCGAAATCATGCGGGCACTTTTTAGCTTGAGTTTACTATTCATTCGAGCACTAGCGCCGCGCTCTCGTGATTGGGTGATACTCCCAAAGAAGCGATCATCGAGACCCCTCCACGCGCTGCTCCACGTGCTCGCGTCCTCCCCGCCGGCATGGACGCGATGGACGCCGTGGCGCTCGGCGCGCGCGTGCAGCAGGTGGCCGACAAGCTGCAGCTGAAGGCGCAGGAGGCGCGCGCCAAGGGCAACGGCGGCGCCGCGCAGTCGCTCGCAGAGTCCGTCTCCGATCTGCGGCACGCAGCCGCCGTGCTGCTGGAGCAGAAGCGGCTGCTGGCGCTGCAGCACCACGCGGCCGCCAGTGACGCGCCGCCCGGATCGAGCTCGGGGGGCGACGCGAGAGGTCCGCGGCTGCGGCGCAACAGCAGCGCCAGCAGCCTCATGAGTATGCAGAGCGCGTTCGACGCCGCGAGCGTTGCCGGCTCCGTGGTGCACGCGCCGCACCAGTCGGAGCTGCTCGCGCGCCTGCTGCGCGTAGAGAAGATGCTCGGCAAGAAGAGCGATGAGATGCGCGCCAAGGGCAACGAGAGCGCGGCCGGCGCGCTGCAGCAGTCGGCGGCGTTCGTGCGCGCGGGCAGCGCGCTCATCGGCGAGCAGCAGCAGAGTCTGCAGGCGCTGACTGGGAGCCTTGAGCGGCTGCAGAGCCAATGGCGCGCGCTCGGGAAGCTCGTGGTGCCCAGCGACGGAGAGGCGGAGAGCGGCGGCGACGATGACGTGTTGGGCAGAGTGGCCGCGCAATCAGCCGAGCTGACGGCGCTGCGTGCGTTCGTCACGACAGCGCTCCCCGACTGCGCGAACCACCGCGACGTGGCGGAACTCACGATAGCGCTGCAGCGCGAGCGTGACGCGGCGGCAGAAGCCCAAAGCCTCAGTGAGACCGTGGCGACGCTCGAGTCCGAGCGCGACCAGCTGCGCAAGCAGGTGACGGAGCTGAAGAAGGAGCACGCGGAAGAGTACTTGATCCTGCGGGAGGACATCGAGATCCTCAAGAGTGAGAAGCGCTTCTTGGAGCAGAACGTGCGGGACGTCGAGCGCGAGTGCACCGAACGCAGCGAGCGCGAGCTGTCGACTCTGCAGGCGGCGTACAACGTGGCGGAGAAGGCGAACGAGAGGCTGGAGGCGGCGCTGGAGGCGACGGAGGCGCAGGTGAGCGAGCTGAAGGCGCAGGCGGAGGCGTGGCGCGACCGCTTCCACGACGAGCAGCACAAGCTGAGCGAGTTCCTGTCCGCCGCGCAGAAGCAGCACTCGACGCAGGTGGCGTCGCTCGAGAGCGAGCTCAAGGCTCGCGAGCACGCCATCGCGGCGCTGGAAAAGTCTGCGAAGACGACCGAGCCGGAGGCTGTCGAGTCCTCCTCCTCCAGTGTTGCGACGGGTGCACCCACTAGCGGGAACGAGGCTGCGCTGATACGACTCCAGGACGAGCACATGGAGCTGCAGGCGCTGCTGACGGACTGCGAGAAGAACTTGGAGAGCGAGTTAGCAAGGAGCGCGCAGCTGATGCAGGAGCGCGAGGCGCTCAAAACGCGCATGGCCGAGATGGAAAACCGGCACGAAAGCGAGGTCGAAGCGCTCGCGAGCGAGCACGACCGCCACGCGACCGCACTGGAGCAGAAGCGCGAGAAGCATGAGAGCGAGCTGCACGCGCTCTCGAAGACACTGGCAAGGGTTCAGTCCGAGTGCGAGTCCCGTGAGCAGATCATCGGAGAGCTGAAGGAGGCGGTGGACGGGTACCGCGACGAGTGCTTCAAGGTGCGCAGAGAGCTGGAAGAGCGTGACGCCACGATCGCGCGTCTTGAGGAGAGTCTGTCTCCGACTCAGGACGCATCTGTTGCGGATGACTCCCAGCAGCTTGAAACAGAGTTTGCAGCGTTCCGAGTCGACACGGAGAAGCTCCAGGCGTGTCTTGACAGCTCATCAGACGCTTCGATCGAGGAGATCATTGACAAGTTGAGTCAGCTGGAGCTGGACGCATCGAGAGGACTTCGGGACGCGATCGTTGCGAGCATGGACAAGTACGCTCAAGTGCAGCACCGACACGAATTGCTGCAGGCAGACGAGCAAGCTCTACGCGAGCTGTCGAGCGCGTTCCTGAGCAGCTGCGAGTCGTTGTTCGACGAGGGCGCCAGCGATTCTCACGGTGTTACCAACGACCGCTTTGCCCGTATCGAGGCGAGTGTGGCGAGGGTACTCGGAGAGAAGGCGTCAGCGATGGAGCAGATGAAGGAGACGCTGGAACGGAAGAGAGAGGCTGAAGAACGCCTTGAACGTGCGGTAGAAGAAGTGTCCGAGCTGCAGGAAAAGCTCACGAGCGCAACAGATGCAGGGCGGCGACTGGAGGAGCAGCTTAACGCGTTGCAGGCGGTCAGATCGCAGCTTGAGGCAGAGCTCCACGACCACAAGACACGGAGCGTGGATGGTGCGGGCAGAGAAGAAGCGAGTGCGCGAGAGCTCGAGGAGTTGCGCCAGCGTCTGAAGGACGCAGACAGCGAGTTCGAGCGGTACCGTGCGCGCTCACACGCTGCGCTCAAGAAGGTGGAGAAGCGCGCCGAGTTGCTTAACGGGATGCGCAAAGAGAACGAGCAGCTCAAGCAGAAGCTCGAGGAGCGCGAGGAAGCGTGCAGGCGCGTGGAGGAGAGTGAGAAGCGTCTCGCTGAGAGCCTGCACGAAGCCACGCAGACGCAGCGCATGATGCAGGAGGAACTCGATCAGAGAGCGGCGGAAGGCGCAGCAGCGCTTGCAGCTAGTGAGTCGAAGCTCCTGGTGTTCGCTGCGGAGAAAGAGCTTGCGTGTCGACAACTTCAAGAGGCGACAGAGCGGCTGGAGAAGCTGGAGCAGGAGAAGGCGGCGCTCGTCGAGGCGAGAGACCATCTGAACAAGCAAGAGGCGGAAGAGAGAGACGCGGAGCTGGCGAGTCTGAAGCTGCAGCGTCAAGCAGGTAACGACCAGATCGCTGCGCTGACGGATGAGATCGAGTCTCTGCGGACGCAGATCGAGACACGCGACCGCGACATGCTGGAGAGCGCGGCGAACGCAGCGAGTCTTCAGACGCAAGTGCGTGCGCTCGAAGAGTCGATCGTGCAGTATGAACGCTCGAACAAAGACGACGAGGCTGCGAACGAGCGGCAGCTCCGAGCTGCCGTTGACGAAGAGCGCGTGAAGGGAGCGGCCAAGTGCGAAGCGATGGCGTCGGAGATCAGTCGGTTGACAACCGAAGTGAAGGCGTCAGCGGAGAAGATCCGCGAGCTGTCGCAGTCGACGCAAGAGCGGTCGGTGTCTCCAGCGCCGCCAGCCGTGGCGCAAAGTGCGGTAGCAACGCCGGATGGCGAACAGGAAGATCGCATCGCTCGACTGTCCGAGCAGAATCGGATCTACGAGCAGCGCATCGGGTTCCTGGAGGAGCAGATCGACGAGCTCCAGCATCGCTTGGAGGGTCACAACGAGTCTTCTGCACACAAGTCGGAGGACGCGACAAAGGACCAAGTGATCCGAGAGCTGCGCGTCCAGGTGCTAGATCTGCAGGAGCAGCTGCAGGTATTTGAAGACGAGAACGCTGCGCGCGAGCTGGAAACAGAGCGCGGCGAGCTGGCGCAGATCCAGGCTGCGAGGGTGGCGCTCCAGAAGCAGAGCGAGCATGTGATCAACGGCAAGCAGCGCAAGGCGGTCGTGAAGACATTCCAGCAGCGTCTGCAGACAGTCGTGGACGAGCTGCAGCGCGGGCTGGACGATCACTCGGCTGCGTTCCGCGACGCGTGCGAGTTCCGTGACGCCCACAAGCTGCGGGAGGCGAAGTCCGAGTCAGTGGTGGTTGACGGTGAGCCGCAGGATTCGGAGTCACCTGCAGCTCGAAGCTCGAAGGAAGTAGGCGGCAGCTCAGTGACTGGAGAGACGACCACCCTGGCGGAGACGACGGAGCTCTTCGAAGAGTGTCTGGTGATGAAGAGCGGCGTGGTGATCAAGGCCGGCGCGAGCTTCAAGCTCCCGGTATTCTGCGAGAAGAAGGGATGGCGCGTGGTGTGGACGTTCTCGGTGAAGGAAGAGAGCGCCGACGTGGGCTTCGCGCTGCTCGTCGACGGCACGCGGCGCCGCCAGGCGATCGTCGCTCCGCAGCGCGTGAACGCGCTGTCGGGAACCTTCACAGTTGAGGAGGCAGACGAAGGCGCGTCGCTCGCGTTCGAGTGGGACAACACGTTCTCGTGGCTGAACGAGAAGACGCTCGACTACCACGTGTCGGTGCAGGAGCCGCTCACTCCCGCGAAGAAGCGCATCAAAGTGCAGACGCTGTCGCTGCAGAGCACCTCCAAGCAGCTCCGAGACGGTCTCGCGCTCCTCGCCGCCGAGTTAGCCAGCCGCGCGCAGCTGAGGGCAGCGGTCGAGCACCTGCTCGAGTCCGAGCGTGAGAAGGATGCGTACACGGAGCAGTTCGCGGCGCGGAAAGGCGCGATCGTGGCGCGCAAGAGCGAGCTGCAGCAGCAGATGGACGAGCTCAAGACGTCGCTGAGCAACATGCTGTCCGAGCAGGACGAGATCGAGGACGACATCGCCGCGCTACTCCGCGCGTGGAACAGCGCCGTGGCCGAGCGAGAGGATGCCGAGACGACGATGCGGCTCGCGGAGGCGAGTCAGCTGGAGGCGCTCGCGCAGCAGCTGGAGACGCATGTGCAGGAGCTGGAGCAGGAGCTGCTCGCGTGCCAGGATCAGACGACCGCGCTCGCTGCAGCGTGAGTAGCGTAGATGAGGGAGAGCGACCTTGTTAAATACACGCACGGGTGGCGGACGCACGAAGAGCTCACGTGATCGCCAGCATCTCCTGCACGGACGATGGGATCTCGCCGCCGAAGAGCCGCTTGAAAACGCCGACCTGGTCCCAGCAGTGGTGCTGCTCGGCGATCTGGTCGTCCTGGAAAATGACGTACGTCGTGACGGTGAACGTCAGGTCGCTCGACTTGATGGCTTGGAGCGCCACCCGCATCGTCTCGGGACAGTCCTCTGACGAACACACCATCTCGAGCTGCGCTGGCGACGCGATCTCGCCCTGGATGCGCCACTTGGTCAGGATCTGGTGGCGTTATGGATCCAGTTAGCTTAGCAGACAGGGTTGCCACCCGCCCCACAACCTGGATGCATAGCTGCCACACGCACCATCTCGCCGTCCGGGAGGTGCGGCCGCAGCTCCACGATGTCGACCGCGATCGTCGCGAACACCGAGCGGATCATGTTCCACAGGCTGATGGTCTGCACGCGCCCGAACGCGTCCCACTCGCGCACGCCAACGCCCACGCGGCACTCTTCGTGCCACACGCGCGCGGCGTCGTCGACCGTGAGCACCGCCGCGTTCAGCTGCTCCACCATCTCCGTCACCACCTTGGTGCGCTCCGACAAGAGCCGCTGGATGTTGTCGCGGCTGCCCCGCCCCGCGATCATCACCGAGCCGTTCTTGCCCAGCAGCAGCGACTGCTTCAGGTGCAGGTTGTCGCGCTCGAGCTTGCGCACGCGCGCCTCGAGCTTCGTGAGCTTCGTGTGGCGCGACGTCGCGACGCGCTCCGTCGTGCTCTTGTCGCTCTTATCGCTCTGGTTGTCGTCAAAGTCTTCCACGCTGCGTGGGGATCAAGGGGCGCAAGCCAGCAAGTCAGCACCACACGCAGCACGTTCTTTCCCCTCCAACAGCTCATGACGCACCTCTGCAGGCCGCCAGCGACCACGAGCTGCGTCTCCGCTTTGCCGACGGAGGAACTGGAGCGGCGCTCGCTCCGCCCATTGGCCGCCAAGCGTCCTCCTGGCAGCTGCTCGGGCAACTCGCCAGCGACGTCCCTCGCCGCCACCGCGCCCCCGTTACCTACGCGCCACACTCGCCCCTCAGTCCCAACGCCAAGCTTATCATCTCCGCAGACCCCAGCATTTCCACGCACCGTGGCTCCTCCCCGCCACCGGGAGCTTCTTCTCCCTCGCGTCGCCGCCGCCGCCGCCACTCGCGTCCCTGCGAGCGCTCGCCGACCTGCTGGCGCTCGCCGCCGCCGCCGCCGCCGCCGCCGCCGCCGCCGTCCGCGCGCGCTTGTGCTGCAGCGCCGCGGCGACTACCGCAACGTCGTTGTTGCGCGCCGCCTGACTGCTGCTGATACTGTTGGTGCTGCCGCTGTTCGCCACTGCCGCGGTGCCGCTGGGGTCCGCATCGTCCACTTCGCCCACGCTGCTCAGGAACTCCGAGATGGCGATGTACTCCGGGTCGGCGAAGCGCCGCTTGGGGGCACCGCTCGGCGCCAGCGACGCGGCGATCGCGGCGGCGGCAGCGCTCGAGCTGCTGCCGCCGCTGCTGCTGTTGGAGATTGTCGGCGCCGCGCTCATAGTCGAGGCGACGCGGCTGTCGGGGTGCTGCTGCTCAGCGTACTCGCAGTAGGAGCGCGCGCAGCTCGAGCAGGTCGCGATTCGCTTGTTAGCTGGAAGGAATCCAGGTGGCAATTTTATGTATAGTGAAGAAAGACAGGTGGGTGGATGGACGATCGTATTTACACGGAGAAAGACAGTACGAGGCAACCGGAAGAGCTCCATGAAGGTCCAGCACTCGCTCGCTCGCTCGAGCTCCGCGTGGCTGACAAGACTTCCTGGCTGCGAGGGCGGCGAGACGCAGAGTTGAGAACAGTGTGCGCTGTTAGGGTTTCTACCTCCCAGACCCAAGAGCATTGCCTCACGTCACGCCACCAGCTTCTCCCAATCACATGACGACGGCGATGGCATTACGGACACCGACCACCTCGACCCGACGCAACGCAGCGCAGCGCAGCGCACTTAGACCGTGCCGTAGCCCTGGCCCGTGTGGTGCGCGTGCTCGAACTCGTTCGGGTAGATCTCGCGCCACGTCGCGTGCAGGTGCTCGTGCGCCTCCGGGTGGCTGAACACGAGCGAGTGCGGGTCCTCCGCGAAGAGGATGAAGACGGTCGCCACAGCGCCGTCGATCACCGTCATGATGACGTTCGTGACCGAGTAGCCAATGAGGAAGCCGCTGAGGCCGAGCGCCGTCTGCGGGTTGTTGACGTTGATCGTCCACTGCGGGTCGCCGTACGCCACGGCCGCCCAGCCTGCCGCCGCGCCGAGGAAGCCCACAGCGATCTTGCCGAAGAACAGCACATTCACGATGAGCGAGTCGTTCGTGATCGCCGACCAGCCCTTGCCCGCGAACAGCTGGAACGCGCGTCGGCCGGACGTCACGAAGCCGTAGCCGTAGATCCCCACGTACGCGTACGCGAAGCGGTTGAAGTACTCGACCCAGCGCTCGATCGACCCCACGATGCTGTTGATGCAGCCCACGAGGCACGCCGCGACGGCGTTGCCCTGGCCCTGCAGCGCGCGCTGCAGCGACGCCAGGATGAAGTGAATCGTCTCGATGATCGACACCACGAGTGAGCCGAAGCAGATCGAACCGAACGAGAGCGTGAGCGCGCGTGCGAGCGCCTTGGTGCTCGTCAGCGGCACGCGGTCGCGCGTCGCGTGGTGCCACCAGCTCGAGACCGTGCCGGCCGTCGCGACCATCACGATGTTACGCAGCACGAAGTTCGCCCAGAAGAAGATCAGCACCATGCCCGTGAGGATGAGGAACTTCTCGCCCGCGGTGTACTCGTCGCCCTGGCCGACGTACTCGCCGTGGTTCACCGCCGCGTACGTCGCGATGATCCACACGAGCGCCCACACAATCTGCAGCACCGTGAACACGATCGCCTGGATCAGGATCACTGGGTAGCTCACGACAGCCTGGCACGCGATCTGCAGGTTCGCGGACGCGAACGCGATGCGCTCGCGGATGCAGCACACGTACGCGAGCACGAGCGCCGCGAAGAGCGTGGCGACCGCCGCCGGCCACCAGTAGAGCGAGTCGCCGTTCGTGTAGAGGAAGTTGGAGGACGCGAAACCAGCGGCGAGCGAGACCGCGACGACAGCGATGACGGAGAACCAGATGAGCATCTTGCCGATGAAGAGCATCGCGAGCGTCCAGATGAGCGACGCGACCAGCGCGCCGCCCGCGATCACGCCGCAGATGCGCAGCGCGTACTTGTACTTGGCGTGCTTCTGCTTGATGAGGTCACCGATGGACTCGATGTCGTCCTGGTTGTCCGAGAGCGTGAGCACGTCCTCGCCGTAGCTCGCGGCAATGGCGAGCGTGAGCCCGAAGGCGGCGAGGAAGAGCGCGGCGAAGAGCACGTCGTGGCACGACTTCTGCACCTGCGCGGGCGCGTGCTTGTCCTGCACGCTGATGAGCTCGCGCTCGTCCGCAGCGCGCTTGGACATAGTGTCTGGATGGAGACGACGAACGGCTGGAGGTTTGACGCGGGGCGCACGCAGACACGTGAGCTCTTGGCGGCAAGTTCGCGAGTGTCGATGCGAATCAAACTTTCGCGAGCCAAATGGGCCAAATGAGCCAAATGGAGTGACCACACAGGATGGATGAACCCACATAAATCAGTGGAGAAGCGAGTGGGAAAGCGGATACTGACAAATATAGGATTTTATATGGGTCATTGAGGGAGGATTCCCACGAGCGATCGGGAAAGAGAGGGGATTTTGACAAGTGTTAATAACAGTTAATAACGCGTATAAGATGACGCATTGTTAATAACAGCAATAATTTAACAAAAGCTTTCCAAACCGATTCTGTATTGGCCCAATTAGCCCAATGTCACCACGCCCAAAAGCAACTTTTAAAAAGCGCGTTCAAACTATAGTGACATCAAGTCAAAGGCGTGTTCTATCTAACACACGTGGCAAACTTTGCACTATAAAAACGAATAAACGGAAGTGTTATAGAACATCATTATAAATCGGCTCGAAATTGTGGCTCTCTTCGATGCAGGTTTGTATAAAAACAGAGAGGTAAAACAAAAAGAAAGCACTCAGCCAACGTTATCAAATAAACAGCAGATCTGTTGTCTTTGTGTTTGTTTGAGGTAAACTGGAATTCGTCTACCTCGGTCATCCACACGCCCGCCTCCAACTCTACGCGCGCGGACGCTTGCGCTGGACAGGCGTGGGCGAGCCGAGCTCCACGCAACGCTCGTACGCAGCCCAGATCGAGTCCGAGATGACGGCGCGGAAACCGTTCTTCTCAGCGCGGTACATCGCTGCCGCCGTCGTGCCGCCGGGCGACGTGATGTTGTTGCGCAGCACCACCGGGTGCACACCCGACGCCTGCATGTACAGCGCCGAGCCGAGCATCGTCTGCTGCACGAGTTTCGTCGCGACGGCGCGCGAGAAGCCCATGTGCACACCCGTGTCGATCATCGCCTCTGCGACGAGGAAGAAGTAGGCTGACGAGAGGATGGGGGAAGGACAAGTTGATGAGCATCAGCACGGGGAATGAATGGCACAGCAGCCATAGACGAATAGCACGCACCTGGCCCAGAACCAGAGAGCGCGGTCGCCATGTCCAGCGCGCTCTCGTCGTCCACGAACACCTCGATGCCGAACGCGCCGAGGATCCGCTTCGTCTGGAAGAGCGTGGTCATCACCAAGAGCTCCGTCAGCGACCAACGTGCCACGTACTCCACAAGCAGACAGAGACCTCGCATCCACGGACGCACCAGTGCGTGCTGCTCCTCGGTCACCTCAGACGACTGCGACCAGACCGTCATGCCCTCGCCGATCGTCGCCGGCGTGTTGGGCATCGTCCGGATCACGTGCGTCGCGTCACCCAGCACACCCTGCATCGCTGTTGGAAGGAGATCAGTAAGTAGGTTCCATTCTAAGCAACAAGCAGTAGTAGCAGCAACAGCAGATTGTCTACCTCCTACCTTCGATCGTCGCACCGGCGACGACGGAGATCACGAGCGCGTCGGGCTTCATCACGTCCCGGAAGCTCTCCATCACCTGCGCGCCGTAACGCCAGCGTCAGCACACACAGTGCAACTCATCCACACACCAGCGCCACAGCGCCACCACATACGCCGTTGAGCACTTGCGGCTTGACGGCCATGATGATCACGTCCGCGTCCTTCACGGCGGTGATGTTGCGGTCGCTCGTCGTGATGCCTCTGCTCTCGTACTTCTCGCGTTTCTCTGCGTTCACCCGCCGTTCGTCATCACCACGCACTCCACTAACAATACCAACACAATACACGTATCGACCTACCCGGGTTCGGGTCCGAGATGACGATCTTCTCGCTCGGGATGAGGTCCTCGGAGAGCACGCCCGTGACAATCGCGTCCGCCATGTTCCCGCCGCCGATCACCGCGATGCGATCCACGTGTAGCGGCTGCGACTCCGTCGCGCGCTTTCCGCTACCGTCGAGGCCACTGCCGCTCGCATCTTCCTGCTGGCGTCGCTGGCGCGCGTACGAAGAAGCAAAGCGCTCGCGAGCAGTGGAAAATGCGGCGCAGCTGCTGCTTGGAGGCGGAAGCGTAGCTCGCATCAGCAGACGTGCAGTGCCGTTGGGTGGCGCTGCGCGGGAGGTGGCGGCGGCGAGCGGCCACGGGGCGGTCGACGCGCTGGCAGCAAGGCGGCGGAGGTGGCGCGCGTTCATCTGGGTGGTGGTGCCGGTGTCGTGGAAGATTTGCGAATGACGAGCTTGGAAAATCGCTGTCGCTTCGTTACTGATTATGTTATCTAATATCATTAAACTGCGTATCTATTGCAATGCTGATGTTTGTAAGAAAATATCGTGTTTGCCTAATAAAATGACGTAGTTAACCGGAAAAGCCAGCTTATAATTGTTTGTATCGCATGAGTTTGCGCATATCGCGATCAAGCACGTCGCTGTCATGCGACAGGTTCGTTCACGCGTGGTGATGGCTGCCTCTATGCCAGCATGTGTGCCCGGCAGCTCACGTGTGTGTGTGCTTGAGCGACAGCTGGAGCTCGTGCCGACGTTCGCGGCGCAGCTCGGCGGCGCAAAAGTGCTCGCGAACGCGCACGCGGTAGGCGACGTGGACGGCGACGACGCCACGGAGCTGCTCTTCGGGTCCGTGGCGGGCGACCTGGTGATCTACAAGGTGAAGGGCGAGCGCCTGGTCAAGTGGCGCAGCTGCTGCGTCGACGGGTCCGTGACCGCGATCTGCGTCGACGCGTCGGCTTCGAGCGACAGCGTGCGTAGAGTGCGCAGAGATGAGCAGTGCGCATTGCAGTGGAGTGGCTAACAGCGGCGGCAGGCGCGCGTGTTCGTGGCGACGGCGGAAGGCTCGTGCTTCGTGGTCACGGAGAGCGGCGACGAGATCCGCGTCTCGTCCGAGTTTGTACGTGGTCTCTGCGCACAGAGGAAGAGGGATCGCTTGGTGGCTGCTGCTGGTGGCTGACGTGTGTCGCTGGCGATGTGATGAACGTGAACGGACAGCGCGTGGCGCTGAATGTGTGCGACCTGGCGGTTCTGGACGGAGACCTCGTGGTCGCCACGCAGGACGGCGGGCTCTTCATCTACAGCGCAGACGCGAACGCGGTGCGTTCTTACTCGGCAGCGCCATAAGGGCGGCATCGCTGTCTCTCAAAGTGGAGCTCACTCACCATGCGCGCAGCTGGGGGGATACAAGCAGCTCGAGAAGTTCGAGATCAAGCGCGAGATCGAGTCGCTCCAGCTGCTCGCGCCGTCGGCACTGAGCAGCAGCAGCCACAACAACCCGACTGGCCCCAGCAGCAGCAGCAGTCGGCTGGCGGTGCGCTGTGCGTCTGGTGAGTTCTTCCACGTCACGACGCTCTCCGAGCAGCAGAAGAAGCGTACTGTGCAGACATGGAGAGTCCCAGCGATCCCTGTTGCACCTGGAGCTGGAGTCGACGACCAAGCCACGTTCATCGTGGACGGTGTGAGGAGCTTGCATGGAGCTGGTGGTGTAAGTGAGCCGCAGATCGCAGTGGCGTCGCTGTCCGGGACCCTCTCGTTGTTCAATGCTGCGCACGAATTGCAGTGGAGTGTGAAGGTGCGGCCAGCATCGATTGCGTCTCGATGCACCTACAGTGACTGACGCCTCGTGTGTGTTGTGGACTCTTCCGCGTGTAGCTGTCAGAAGCAGTCGTGGCGCTGGACAAGCTCAGCGTCGCGTCGCCATCGACGGGCGAGATCCACGATGTTGTACGCACCAATTTCTTGCACAACGACAGGCAGAAGACTTGATCGCATGCTGACGGTAGTCTCGTTCGCCCAGCTCGTTGCGTGTACCTGGAGCGGAGGCGTGTACGTCGTGGAGAGCCCGAGCGCGATCGTGCGCTTCCGGATGCTGTATCCTGCGGCGCAGATGCTCTGCGGTGCGTGTGTGGGGACCGACTGAGTGCTCGATCCGTGATGGATCAACTCACGCGCACGTGCCATGAGCAGCCGACGTGTACGAGAGTGTGGACAAGTGCGAGCGAATCCTCGTGGGAATCAGCACCTCCGGCGTCATCTTCCTGTTCCGCCAGCTGGAGGACACGCTCGCGCATGCTCTGGTAGCCGCGCCGCTGGTGCGAATCGCGACATGCCAGTTACTTCGAGTGTGCTGCCACTAACGAGCTGTGCCACCCGTCCAGATCGACACGATCCGCCAGAGTGAGCTGTTCGCACAGATCAGCAGCGACGAGCTGCGTCGGGAGATTGCGAGCAAGTTCCTGCAAGAGGTGCCATCACCCCTTGTCGCCGATCTGCTGCCGTCCACGGGCAAAGATGTGTCGGTCGAGGACATCGTTCGGCTGGCGGTGTCCTTGCCGCTGTCGTTGTGAACGTCGTCGCTGGTTGGCAGCGCGTGTGCTCAGAACGAAGCAGCAGCAGCAGCAGCAGCAGCAGCAGCAGGGCGTCCTTCCTCATGCAAGAAGCTGTTGATACAATAACTGTTGTGTTCGTGGTGATCCCAGGCAGCAAGTAGCAAGTGCGCTCCTCCGCCTTCGCCGCCTCCTCACCAGTTCTGCATCTGATGCGCGTATTCAACGAGCGCCGGCACGGTCTCGGGGCTCCGGCGCAGCAGCTCCTGCGAAAAGTCCGCGACGTAGCTGAGGTGGAAGCCGATGTCGGTCGACGCGCTCGCGTTCAGGCGCCACGACTGGTCGAACGCGCGGAACGCGATGCTAAAGAGCTCGAAGAACGCGATCGGGTCTTCAAAGAGGCGCCAGAACGGACGCTCCGAGCCGAGGCACCCGCCGTCCTTGAGCTGCAGCAAGTCAGCAGCCAGGAACGCCACCTGCGCGCCGACAAGCGCGTACGGGTACGACGCCGGGTTTGCTGCCGACTGGTCGGCGAGCATCGACAGCGCCACGCTGTGGTGCACCTCGTGGAAGAACACGAGGCAGTGCAGCGGCAGCGCGAACTGCAGCTCGCGCACCGGGTCACCGTAGTTGAAGCCGAGGCGGTCCCAGCCAGCGCCGCGCAGCGCGAACGGCTGCTCGTCGAAGCACGCGACCCAGAGGCGGTTGAGCATCTCGACGTGCTCGCGGTTGTTCTCGTGGAGCGGCGCCTTGAGCGCCCCCACGAGCTTGGCGAGCTGCGCCAGCGCCGCGGCGGTCGGTGGCGCGTTCGCGGACCCGCCCACGGTGCCACCAGAGACCACCTTCTCCCACATCTTGGCGGACGTCTTCTGAATGGACTGCGCGACCGCCGACTGCTTCATCTTGGACGCGAGCGCCTTCTTGACGCCCGAGAGCACGCTCGTCACGTCCTGCGCTTGGTGGTGGTGGTGCTGCTGCTGGTTGGGGTTGGGGTGGAAGTGCTGGCTCTGCGGACCGCCGTACGCCTCGCGGGCGTTCTGCGCGCGGAAGTAGGTGTCGAATTGCTGATCCTCCGGAACGTCCACCTCGTCGAGCGCATGCGACTGCTGCTGCTGTTGGGTCTCCTCGTCCGGCGCGTCCTCGGGCGACAGCTGCAGCACTTTGACGCGGATCTCGCGCTGCGGCGCCGCGGTCACAGGAAGCACGCGGTGCGGCTCGCGCAGGTCGAGCCAGCAGTACGCCGCCTTGCTGCTGTTGCTGTTGCTGCCGGTCGCGTGCTGCAGACGGAAGTGGAACTGGCCGGCGAACGGGAACTTGCGCCGCAGCTCGGCGAGCGTGGGCTCGCTGGAGAGCAGCAGCGACGACGCGTAGTGCTCGGCGGGCGCGCCGCTGTCCTCAGCGAGCGTCTGCTGGAAGAAGTAGCGGCAGAGCACGGCGCCGCCGCCGGCGCTCTCACCTCGAGACGTCATAATGAGATTCTCAAGTTAGCCTGTCTAACTTGCTGGTGTAACCGGGCTCTCCCGAGTTACGCAGCACAGATAGAGAGGAAGCGTGCGTGAGCACCTTCCGCAAGGATTCCAGTCAAAGACGGAAGACAAGAAAGACGTTGGGCACTTCTGCTCCAAAAACCAAAGTGTTATTTGT
>JAASGU010000063.1:0-48036 GCA_023334365.1 Globisporangium acanthophoron | reverse complement strand
TGCGTGCATCGACAAGGGCTGGTATCGATCGGATCGCCTACACCGTTGGACCGGTGGTTGGTACGGCACTCGGCGGCTTCGTCGTCGACAACCGCTTCGACCGCAAGGAGACGATTCAGGTTGGAGCACTCATGTTCATCGACGGCAGCAGCGCGTGGACACTGCTCGCGGGTCCGACCCGCATGTGCGACTTCCCTCTACTCACGCGCGGCGTGATAGGCATCGGCGTGGGCACGCCGGCGCTCGCGACTCCGCTGTTGCTCGTCGAGGTTGCTGTGAAGACAACCTGAGGGTTCTACGGCGAACCGCTCTTCTTCGCGCAGAACGCCGAACTGTTCCTGTCGGCTGCTGACAAGCTTAAGCTCCAACGTCTGGCTCGGCAACTTCCGGCACGTGTGAATCTGCTCGCGCCTCTGCTTGCCTTCGTCGCGGCGGTACTCAGCGTGCTGTCGTTCGTGCCAAGCAGTCCGCGTCGGCAGTTGTGTTTTGAGCAAGAAGGCCGTGGTGGTGGTGCGCTAGAGCGGCAGCGGCGGCGGGATTCATCGACGATACAAGGTGCCCGTACTCCTCCCAACTGAGCTTGTAGCGCTGGCGTCTTGGGGTTCGGAAAGGCTTGGCAGGTACTGGCAGGTGTGCACAATCGGTTGTTCGCGTCAAACACCAACGTGGCTGGTGTGTGCGGCGCCGCTGCCGGATGAGAGGCGATTCCCTCGGGCAAATACGCCTTGTCGTCACGAGGCAACACAACGCAAATGTGCAAGTGGGTCTCACTTGTGTATGTGGGCTGCGTTCGCCTGTTGAATGTGCGCGAACTGGCGTCGAGCTGTTAAAGGATCGGCACACGACTATCGATTTGCAGGACAAACGTGGAGATGACGTGGTTTGCTTCGTCGAGCACTGAGATACTCTGAGATGGCATCGCTATCTGATCGTGGGCTCGTGCTGATTTCGCCGAGCGAGTGAACCGCGGACACGGCGACGGTAGTCTCGTCAGCTCGCCGTTCGCGACTCAAGTCTGCCAGCCTTTGTTCGCTGGGCCACGGCAACGAACAATAGCAGGATTGAGGCGAGGAGGTCTGTGATTGAGCGCTTCAAGCGCGGAACGGTGCATCTCTCTCTCTCTCTCTCTCTCTCTCTCGTTCGTGAACTACGACAGTGAACAACAGACTAAGCGACCAGGTTTGAGGCGGAGACTGAGGCTTACGTCGCTTCAGTCGCTTACGTCGTCGTGGTCGCAAACACTTTTGCGAGAGAGGTCAGTCGAGCTGATTCAGTGAACAGGCGGTGCGCGCCACCAGGAAGCGATCGGTGCGAGGTGGCGACGCGAAGCCTCACAAATGTATGTGTGTCAGAGGGATCGAGCACCGATTTGAGTGCAAATCATGGAGCACAAACGAGCAAAACAGCAAACGCTGTCAAACGCAAAAGCTCGCTCGCTCGTGCACGCAAAGGCGGAGGGTGGAAGGCGGCTCTGCGCTTGTCTCGGCGACAAGCGATCTACTTCCGGTTTTGTAGCGCCGGTTGGCTGACGGCGACGAGCTGTCTTGCTCCACGCTGCTCGAAGCTCTTGCACTTCTCTGCAAACTCCGTTGGAGGCGTTCTTCTTCTCCACCAAGTGCCTCGAGGTTGACGACGCGGAAATCGAGTCTCGTGCCATGGAGATCCGCCGCCCGTGTTGTGTGTGCTGGTTCGCGCGGGCACTCTCGGGGCTACCCTGGATGTGTCACAGTTCACAGTTGCAGCTTCGCGGGGTGCCTTGTCTTTCTTGCAACACTCAGTGAGTCTGCATTGGTGGAAGAGTGTTGCCACGGCCGCACCGTCCTCGAGCTCTGGACTAGAGACAGCGAGCGGGTAGGCGGCGTAGTTTTAGAGAATGCGTACTTGCAAGTGCGTTGATCCACACGCGCTGCAGCGCAGTAGAGACCACTGCGCCAACAAAGCTGTGGCCTTTGCGGTCTGCAGCTGTTGCGAGTGTAGTGAACGTCGCAGGACGAGCTTCTCTGTGCGCTGGAGACGACTGATACGCCGTGAATTAGGCGGTAAGGCTGCTACAAGCTGCTGTATGGTGCAGGCTTCTATGCATTGATAAGCGTGCCATGCTTGAGGTGAATCCGAGTCATCGTCGCAAGAGGTGGCACACTTTGATCTCAGGGAGGCAAACGCACACTCGCTTGAGCATCAAGTGAGGGGTGGAAGCTTTGTTGCCTTGAGTGCGATACAGAGCAGCACCAGCTCAGAGAGAACCGGCATTCACTCGCTTGACAAGGAGCGGTCTGCCGGTCGGTTCGATCACGGGCTTCGGCACCACAATGTACGAGGCTGTCGCTTGTGTGCTCGCGACTTTCTTGTGGACGGAACGCATCTCAGGAGCGAAGTGATCGAGATCGAGGTCAAAGAGGCTCAGCGAGAGCTAAGCGCGTGAAGCGAAGCGGACACCAAGCAACGAACTTGAGGGAGAGCCCTTCAGAGGCGAAGCCAAGTGGGCGCACGGACTGACGCTGTTAACAAGCACCGCCATTCCTTGGGACCTCGTTTGACTTGGTTTGCAGAAAAAGCGAGTGTGCGTGCGTCAGTTCCCTCCTTTTGGCACAGCGCAACTGGTGTAAGGCGCTGGACAGACCCGCTTGCAACCCTCATTTGTACAACAGCCCATCCCACACTGATTTGATCTCGAGGCAGGAACGAGAGTCGGGCGCGTGCTCGCTCACTGTTTTACAGTGATCCGAGTATTCACAGCCACAACCACGACCTTGCATGTGGCAGATGTGCAGGTGGTCTTGGACCTGCTTGCTCGCGGTCGCCACCCGGTACCCCGAGCAGGGACTTCAAAAAGCTTTCCCAACGAATCGACCGTCAATCTCTCTAGCTCGCCTTCTCTCATTCTCGAATTCGCCTCGGAGCACACAAGAGGAAGTTCGGCAGCACCTGAGTCGCAAACATGAACGCCATGGTCTTCCACGCGCCGATGCGACCACACCTGCGCTCGCCCGACCACAACGATCACAACAGCTATCACAGTGATCACAGCGACCACGGCAGCAGTAACAGCAGCGGAAGTCCCAGTCTCGAGTATCGCGCGTACCAGCAGTTCGCCGGCCCTCGCTTCAACGCGCCAGCGTTCCCACACGAAGTCGCAGCTCCAGCATCAGCAACGTTCACTCCACCAGCAACACCATCATCGCTATCCGCGCCATCGCCAGTTCCTTCAGCAGCATCCTCGTCGACCGTGCTGTCTGCCGAGGCGGTCACGGCGCTGACGGTCACGTACCTGCGCGGACCGCTTCGCCGCGGCAAGTGGACGCTCGCCGAGGAGGAGTACACCGCCGCAATGATCCACTACTTTTGCGGCGGTGTGATCGGCATTCCGTTCGGCACGACGTTGCGCAGCCACCTCGCGTCACAGCTGCACTGCGACCCGATGCGCATCTCGAAGAAGCTGCTGCCGGGCACGATCGTCGCGGGGTTCAAGATGATGCCCAAGATCGGTCGCCGTGGCTACTTCCCGCGCGTGGCGGGCGACGCCAATGATGCCGCGGCGCTCGAGGAGCACCAGCGTAGCGCCACAGATCACCTCGAGAGCCTGCGTGTCGCTTTCCTTTCGAGTCTGGAAGCAATGCGCGAGGAAGAGGAGGAGTACGAGCGGCTCGAGGCGCACTACCGCGCACACTACGGGCGACGCGCAGCAGCCGCTGCCGCAGCCACGGCCACCAGCGCTGAGCTGTCGCCCAACAGCCGCAAACGCACGCGATCGATCGAGTCCGAGGCGCAACACTGGGATCCGCGTGCGAGCTACGACGCGCACGTGCAGCGAGAGCCGAGCATCCATCCGAGCCACCACCACCACCAAGTCCCGTCGGCAACCTCGCTGATGGAAATGACAGCAACGAACACGACGGCGATGGCATTGCCGCCGCTGCGCCTCTCGCTACAACGCGCGTCCGTGATCATGGCGAAAGACAGGAAGTGATAGACTTCGTTTGAAGATTTCGTAAAGGTGATAAGTTATGCTGTTTGTTGAGACAGTTCGACATCCGTGCAGCCTTGACATGGCTCGGCAAGAGCATGCCTACTAGTTCGATCAGAACGACACGCTAGTAGGGAGAGCACTCGAAGAAGCTGTTGAGGACCAGAGTTTCTTGCTTGGGTTGATGTCGATTTCGATCTTGATCTGGATCTCTGCCTGATGATCACCACATGACGTGAGGTACATGCCAATCAGGTCAAGGAAATCAAGTGGAGGTCGTGTCGGGGGTGTTCACAGAGTGATTTTCGTGTCAGGATACGACAAGCGACACGAGGAGGCTCGCGTCACGGGTTCAGCTTGGATGGATCGGAGAGCGAGCTGGATGCGTTCTCGCGAGACACCAAACCTGACAGGATGAGCCACACTGGAATCGCCGTTTGGTAGCCTCGCGTGGCCATGAAACTAAGAGGACTCTAATATACAGCTTCGCGGGAGGGAACACCATCGTGCGTGGAGCACTGCGCCGTCGCGACAACTGAGTTTGCTCTCATGGTTTATTGTTTGGACCTTCCATCTGATCACTGCATTTAACTGAACCTCGTATCGCGATAATCGAGTTAACTGTGTTTCTCGGTACTGTTCAGGACACAACTATTCTCGCCTCGTATCCCTCTGTGCTACTTGGCACGTACAGTACCGAACGCGTTCGATTACTAGTGTCCCCGCAACCACCGCGCTCACATAAGCAAGATAAGCAGGTGGAGCAGATCGCTCGTTGCCGCGCGCGCCGTTCCTCTGCCCTGTCAATCGCACACGCGCAGCAGCCGCCGGCAGCTCCTGCGCGTCCGCATTTTCCCTCTCTATCGTCCGACGGAGACGACGACGACGACCCGCGAGTGATGGTGCCGGACGACCCAAAGCAGAAGCAGAAGCAGAAGCTGCTGCGCGAGATCGCGAGTCTGGCGCGCGACGCGCGCATGGAGGAGGGCGACTCGTGGTTTCTCGTGGCCGCGCGCTGGTGGCGCGCACACGCGACGGCGGGTGAAGGTCCGGATGACGCGATCATGACCGAAGGCGATGGTGACGACGACGACGACGATGCGCGCGTGGCGAACGCGGCGCTCGTGGACATCGCGTTCAGCTCCAAGCAGCGCAAGTCAGTCGTGCTCAAGCCCATGCTGGTGCGCTGCTGCTAATGCTGCGTCTGCTGCTGATGATGATGGCGAAGAGGCTAATGACTGGACGCTGTTGCTGATGGTGCTGCAGGCGGAAGGCCGCGACTACGAGCTCGTGAGCGAGAGCGTGTGGAACCGCCTGTCGCACGAGTTCGGGTCCGACTGGGAGATCGCGCGGGAGGTGGTCGCGCGCGGCCCGGCGCGCCAGCTGATCGTCGAGGTGTACCCGGTGATGTTTCAGGTGCGGTGGACCTGCCGGTCTCTTCTTCGAGCGGTGAGAGAAGCATTAGAGACTTAACCTGTGGTGCATGTGTGTGTGGCAGGTGTTCGAGTGGCAGAGCGGGATGGAGGCGCCACAGGAGGTGCTGGACGAGCGCGAGCAGCCGCTGGTGATCGTCGCGAGCGAGTCGTCTCCGCTGCAAGAGGTGGAGGAGCAGATCCGGAAGGCGATGAAACATAAGTTTCGGCAACTTGCGCAGAAGCTGACGAACGCTGCGGACCTGGATCGCGTCGTCCGAGTGAGCTACAGACCGCTGGAGACGGCGGCATGGGTGCCGCTGAGGAGCGCGAAGGCTCCGTCGTCATTGGAACCGCGTTCTGTGAGCTTCCAGTCTGCCGCGAGTGCTGCGCCTGTGAGCGGCGTCTGCGTTGGCGACCTGGAGCTGGAGCAGCGCGATTTTCGCGCGGGCAAGGAGCGCTTTCACCATTTGCTGGTCGAGACTCGCTTCGCGAACGCGGCAGACCCGTCGGACTGGCGGAATGGGAAGTTCCTGAGCGACATCCAAGCGAACGAGTGGAGATACCAGCTCGAGCTCGGACAGCTTATCGACGCGGAGGACAGCGAACATAAGTGGTGCGTTGCGTGTTTCTGGTATCGAACTTGCTGGTGGATCATTTACATCATAACATCATTACGTCATGCGACCAGGTACGAGTCGCGAGTCATCGAGCTGGACGAGAAGCGAGTGAAGGTGCACTACCGCGGGTGGACGGCGAAGTGGGACACGTGGCTGGCTCGAGCCAGCGACAAGATCGCCCCGCTGCACACCAAGGTTCGCAACTGGCGTGCGTTCAAGGTGAACGACGAGGTTCAGATCGGGTTCCCGCTTCCGATGAAAACATTCCCAGAGTGGAAGAACGGTGTCGTGACGGAAGTGCGGCGCGCGGAGGGGACGGACTCGTTGGAGATCAAAATCAGCTACGACGACAAAGAGGAGTGGCGGGACGCGCAAGATGAGCTGCTGTGTGCTCCAGGGACGCACAAGGGAGTGAACGATGTCGTGAAGACGGTTTCGGCGTATTCCCGACTCCCAGCTTCGACGTCGTCGTCGACGTACAGTTCGTATGGCCGGTACGGAGACCGTGGCGAGTATGGTCGAGGCAAGCCCGAGTTCGTGGGCGTCGTTGGGCTCCAGAACCTCGGCAACACGTGCTTCATGAACAGCATGCTGCAATGCTTGATCAACACTCCTCCGCTGAAAGAGTACTTCCTGCGGGTCGACAGCGCCACGAACACGGCAGCGTTTTTGAAAGACATCAACCGCGAGAACCCGCTGGGAATGAAAGGGATGATCGCGATCGAGTTTGCCGAACTGATCCAGAAGATGTGGGGCGGCGAGTACTCGGTTGTCTCGCCGACGAAGCTGAAATCAGTGATCGGTCGGTATGCACCGCAATTCGCCGGTTACCAGCAGCAAGACAGCCAAGAGGTGATGAACTTTCTGCTCGACGGACTGCACGAAGACCTGAACCGAGTGAAGTCGAAGCCGTACACGCCCGCAGTCGAATCGAACGGCCGCGAAGACGCTGTAGTCGCGCGCGAAGAATGGGACCGATACCTTCTTCGGAACGACAGCGTGATCGTGGAGAACTTCATGGGTCAGCTGCGCAGCCACCTGACGTGCTCAAATCCTGACTGCGGCAACGAGTCCGTGACGTTCGATCCGTTCATGAGCCTGTCGGTGCCGATTCCGAACGACGAGGTCGTGTCGCTTCAAGTGCAGCTGTTCTGGGCTGACGGTGGAATCCCGATGAAGTACGCGATCCAGCTGCGGAAGGACGGGAGCGCGCTCCGCGACGTGAAGCAGAAGCTGAGTGAGCTGTGCTCGGTCCCGACATCCCGCCTCTTTTTCGTCGAGGTATGGAAGCACCGCATTCTGAAGGCGCTGAACGACGCCATGCTGATCGAGGACATTCGGGAGGAGACGCTGCATGCCTACGAGCTGGAGCTCCCAGTGACCGAGTACGAGTTCAGCTCCAAGAGCATCCACCCGCCAGTCGCAGCGAAGATGTCGTTGAAGATGTCCCCCGAAGAGCCGACAAAGAAAGCCATGCGCTTGGTGGCGCTGCTGCACCAGGCACCAAGCTCGTCTCCGATAGATGGTCGCTACAACAGCGATGATCAAGACGACGAAGGCGTGTTCGGGTCGAAGCAGCGACGAGTCGAGGTGGAGCTGTGCAACACGCCGCTGCTCGTTTCGATCGAGCAGAACTGCACGAAAGCGGATGTCCACCGCAAGGTGTGGCAGATCGTGAAGCGCTTGGTGTCGTCGAAGGACGAGCCGGACTCGTTCGGCTGCGGCGAGGAGCAGACGCTGCCGTACCGACTGCACGTGAGCCTGCCGAACGGCACCACTTCAATCATTCGCGACTTTGGTCGTTCGGAGGAGCCGGCTGATCTGCCAGACGCGGCGGAGCGGACGCACTGCTTCACGGTCGAGTGGAGCAGACACGGGTATGCCGAAGAGTGTGATTCCTATCGTTTGTATGAACCGTGGTGTGCCTTGATCTGACAAGATTGTAACAATGCAACGTTTGTACGAGCAGATACCACCAGGGATACGACGAGAGCTCTGCGAAGCGTATCGCGCTCCACGAATCGATGAAGATGCTGCGCATCTCGGACGGGAGCAAAAACGACATTAGCCTACTTAGCTGCCTGAAGAAGTTCACCGAGCGCGAACAACTCGGCGAGAGCGACACGTGGTACTGCCCGAAGTGCAAGGAGCACGTGCGCGCGTTCAAGAAGTTCGACCTCTTCTCGCTGCCGAAGATCCTGATCTTCCAGCTGAAGCGCTTCCGGTACGCCCAGAGCTCGTTTTACATGCACCGCGACAAAATCTCGACACTCGTGACGTTCCCGATCGCGGAGCTGGACCTTTCCGAGCACGTCCTCGGTCCGCAGCGCGGCTCGCCGCTCGTGTACGACCTATTCGCGGTGTCGGAGCACTCAGGCGGCCTCGGCGGCGGCCACTACACCGCCGTCGGGAAGAACCCGGACAACCAGCGCTGGTTCAGCTACAATGACAGCATGACGAGTGAGACGAGTGCCGAGAGGGCGGTCACACCGCGCGCGTACGTGCTGTTCTACGTGCGCCGAGAGCAAGGAGGCGTGAAGCCCGAGCAAGCGTAGGGGAGAAGATGACGATGCGCGCGTGAGAGAGAGAGAGAGAGAGCGACACTGGTTCGCCTAGCCTAGAAACAACAGCAAGAGAGATCGAGTCGCATTCTCCAAGCGATCTCCCACCACGCACAGCAGCGTCGATGCTTGATACCAGTGCCGGAGAGCATGCGTGGGTATCGACTCACAAGACTCACTGCTTTGTGTACCAGGCACCAGAGTCCACCACAACTACGAAGACGCCGACACGAAGCGGAACTCGGCGTGCGGCTGATCACGAGATCGCGGCGTGGCGACGATGGTGGCGGACGCTGCCATCTCGACGTCTTCGGGGTGGAGCTTGCGCAAACCGTTGAGGAGCGCGCGAGTCTTCGCCTCGAGAGGCTCCTCCGCTGCTTGCATGTTCGCCGTTCCTGGTCGTCTTCGTCCTCGTTGTTGTTGCTGACGATCCCAGTCTGCTTGTTGCTGTGCGAAGGACACGAACTGGATCTGCTCACGAAGCCCGAGCATGTTCCCGTGCGGCAGCGCGTGGTGGAGAAACTGATCCTGCAGCTCTGCACAGGTAGGAGCAGATCTTGCTCGCTCTGGTACTTGTGGCGGTATTGGCTGCTTCTTGCCGGTCGACTTGGTGCGAGAGCCGAAGAAGGTGCGCAGAGCTGAGTCTTTGCTCTGGTGCGCGTCGCTTGCAGGCGGTGCTCTCGGACTTCGCAGGTCGAGAAGCGTGGGGGACGTCTCGCACGCGGCGATGTGCTCGTCCTTCATGAGCACCTTGGGGAACTCGACTCTAGACACGTTCCGCATCTGAGGCGACCCAGCGAATCGAGACTCTCCTGAGGTGTCCGCCTCGCTCAGCAACCTTCTCGACGAGGTCAGCAGCCGCAAGTACGATGCCTGCTTGTTTCCACTCGACACGGAGCTGCGTTTCGACTCTTGTGTTGCAGCGTACTGCTCGAACCGGCGTCGGAAGTCCTCGACGCGAGTCTGGTGCTCGGACATGAGCGCGCGGATGATGTCCTGGTGCGGCGCAAGGAACACCGAGACCGTGTCCATCCGGAGGCAGATGAGCGAACACGTGTCGAGCGCGTCGATGTCCCAAGGCGCCGCCCGCCGCGTGTTCGTGAGGCACCCTTCCTGCCCGAACACTGCCGGCGCGTGGATCACACTCACAATCGGCTGCGGCAGTCGTACAAGAGTGATGTGAGACGCCAGAAAGCCACGGTAAACAGAGGAGCAAGCTCAAGACCAGCATGCATCTTCGTACGTAAGGCTTCTCGGCGCGCTCCTGGTCGAAACACGGCTTGAACTTGGCGACACTCCCACCACTACATGACTGGTGCTTTGCCCGAGGCGTCGAGACCTTCACAGCGCCGGCGATGAGGAGCACGAGCACGTTCACCTCGTCTCCGTGCCGAATGAGCCGCTTCCCGGTCTTCGCAGTCAAGCACTTGCTCGCATACGCGATGTGGGTGATGATGTGGTCCGGCAGCAGCCGAAGCTGCGGCACAGAGTACATGGCTTTCTCAGCTCGGTGGAGCACTGTCTGCTTGTGCGGGTAGATCACGCGCCGGTAGACGTCGCCCGAGAGCACGGCGAGCTCCGCGGACGACGTCGCGAAGTTGACGTTCGCACTCGCAGTGCGCACGCCCCGAGCTTCGAACAGACTGATCTCGCCGAAGCACATGCCTGGCGTCATAGTCGCAAAGTAGCCGTTGCCGTACGCGGCGAGCGAGACGTAGCCGCTGATGAGGATGTAGAAGAAGTCGCCGACGTCGCCCTGCCGGAAGATGAAGTCGCCCGCCTTGTGCCACTCGTAGACGCAGCTCCGCGCGATCTCGTGGAGCGCCGGCTCTGGCATGTTCGCGTTCGCAAAATACTTGACGCTGCGGAGCCACTTGCGAATGTGACGCACGTCGGCCGCTGACCGCGACTCGGGCGAGATGCGAAGGCGTTTGTGGATCGCGTGTGTATGTGCGAGGGACAGGAGTGATGAGTTACGTTCAGGACTGCACTTGCGTACGACGAAGGACGTGGGTTCGTCCTGAGTTCCTCGTACCGGAAGCTGCGCTGTGGCAGCAGCGAGCGGCGTGGTCGAGCTGTGCTTCGTCGTGTCAAGTGCGGAGACAGGTTCTTCCTCGAAGTCAACGTGCTCTCGCCACACCCGTCGATGTGTCCGTTTCTGCTGCATCCGGTCGAGCATCGTGATGTATGCGATCGCGATCCCGAGGCGACGGAGCACGATCGGCAGAGGCGGGAGCGCCGCGACGACTTCGACGAGTTCATAGTCGTCGTGAAGGAGGTTGGTCCCCCTCGCTGCATCGGCCGCTTGCGCGACTGGGAAGCGGATGACTTTGATCTTCGTGAAGACGTCGCCGATGCGGCGATAGCGCTCGGATATGCGCACATTGATGACGCTGCTGTCTTGGATCTCGTAGGACGCCAGCTCCTCGTCGCCTTCGAGTAGGTCGCCCTGAAAGTAGAGTCGCTGGTCCTCGAACGGCACGCCGAACTCGCGCTGCAGCATGGCTTGCAGCGAGATGAGTGAGAGCGAGCGGTGTACCCGCAGACGCTGCAACTCGGAGAAGCCCGGGATGTGGAAGAAGATCTCGAACACGAGGTCGCGCTCGCCACGCGGCATCGAGAGCGTGCGGCGAAGCCGCGGCGCCGCAGCAGGAACTGGGGTCGCTCTCTTCTTTGGGCGTATTTGCGAGGAGCTGGTGCTGCCTGAACTCTGGCGGTGACTCGCTGGAGGCGCATGCGGCACGACAGACGATGCGAACGCCACGATGCACGACAGCCGTTTGCTGAGCAGGGGCGAGGTCAGGCGCGCCGCCATCGTACTATTGCTGTTCTCCATGTTCGCTCGTCCGCGAGTTCGTCTTCGACGTCTGCCGGAATAGCTCGGATGGTGATCAGCGACGCATCTCGCGACGTCTGCGATGCCGATGCCGAGAACCGAAGTCCTTGCCGATGCACATACAAGCGACGACACCAGCTCGCATCGTGCTGCCATCGATCCGATGAGCGAGAGAGCGATCACAGCGACATCGCTGATCTGCCGCGAACTGAAGACCGAAGTCGAGATGCGAGAAGCAGAGCATGCAGTGACCTCTTCTCAATCGAGTGCATTGAGTGCAAGCGCAGCGTGCTGGACCAGACTCTATCCCTAGCATCCTCACTACGTGTCGAGCTGCGTGAGGAGCGCGACGCCGCGGCGGATCCAGTGCTTCTGCCGGTGCGCGGGCGCCATGGGCACGCGGATGGACATGACAAAATTGGTCGAGTGGCCCGTGGTCGAGAGCGTGCCCTGGCGCAGCGAAGTCTTGTAGACCGGACAGAGGTACACGTGCGCCGTGCCGCCCGGGTCCGTGTCCTTGATCGGCTCGATGTCCTCGCGCTTCTTCGGCAGGAGGTGGATGATCGGCATCGGCACGTGCAGCTCGCGGTGCCGCGACTCGGCCACAACCATGTGCTCGGGGTCCCACCGTGCGCCTTCCATGAACAGCCCGTGCACGTACGCGCCATCAGGCGCTCTCGCGTCCACGTGGCTCGTGTCGAGCACGGCCATGTCGTAGCCGATCTGGTCGATCGGGAGCTGGTACTTGCGCGCGAAGTTCTGCTGGGTGCCCGTGATGAATGCCTGCGTGAAGAAGAACCCCGAGATCCAGAACACGGGTGGCGACGTGCCGCGGTCGAGCCAGTCTTGCAGGAACGCGAGGCGCGCGAGGAAGTCCGTGACCCAGCTCCCGAGTGGCTTGAGCGACGGGTACGCCACGGACGACCACATCGCCGGCACCTGACCGTTCACCATGCTGTTGCCCATGGCCTCGAGCTCCGCCGAGAGCACCACGAGCCCTTTCAGCGCGCGCTGGATCTCGGCGAGCGACTTGGAGATGATCGCGATGAGGCGGTTAAACCGGATGAGCTCCTGCGTCAGCACCGTGTTCATGCTCTCGGCGTAGAGAACGGGGAAGTCGAGCTCCGCCTTCTCGTTGTCGAAGAGCGGCGGGATGCGGCTGGCGATGTCGTGCGCTGCCTCCTCGAGCACCTGGTCCCACGATTTGCCGCCGCCGCCGCTGCTACGCGGCTGTAGCGAGAGCGCTGACTCGAGCAGCAGGTTCGTCTCGGCGATCGCGCACGAGATGTTGGCGTTGTCGTGCAGCCCGAAGATCTCCGGTCCTTCGTTCATCGGCAGCGAGTCGATGTACTCGAGGTACGTGGTCAGCGGGCCGTTCGGCGGCGCGAAGTAGATGCCGGACGCCGAGAACTTGTACGCGTCGCTCAGGATCTCGGGCGCGTAGAAGTCCGAGAGGATGTTGACGATGCACCGGCGGTCCTTGTCGTCCGTCACGCGACCGCCGTAGTTGCACTCGCCCGCGAGGTACGCGAGCGCCGCGTACGGGATCGGGTCGCTCACGTGGAGCTCGTCGAGCGCGATCTTGAGCTGGTCCTTCGAGATGTTGAGGTCCGAGGACGAGAAGACGTACTTGATGTTCCAGCCGAGCGGCCCGAACTTGGTGCGCTCGCGCACGACCGCGTGGAAGAAGCAGAGCCCGAAGAGCAGTTTCTTGAAGGCCTCGGAGCGGCGGCAGCTCTCGACCCAGTTCTCGTCCAGCGTCATGTACGTGCCCTTGAGGTTCGCGCGCATGCCCTTGGGTGGCTCGTTCGTCATCTTGACGCCGTTCTGCAGGATGAACGACGGGAACGCGCGCGTGGGCTCGCTCGTGAGCCAGAGCCGGAAGCTCGCGTGCACGCGGTCGGGCGTGATCTCCTCGCAGATCTTCTCGAGCGTCGGTAGCCACGAGACCGAGAGGTGGCAGTTCTGGAGACACACCCACGTGCCGTTGTCGACAGCTTCGGCGATCGCGTTCTCCGCGAGCGGTCCTTGGCCCTGCCCGAGCGAGATCGCGACGAACTTTTTGCTGAAGCCCAGCTCCACGGCGAGCTTGAGCAGCTCTGCCATCGGGTCGGCGCCCGGCGTGAGCACAAAGATGAGCGGCGTGGAGCAGTTGGAGTCCTCGAAGCCCGCCTTGAGGTCGAACGGCTGCGGCTCGATGAACCGCTGACCCATCTCGGCCGCCACGAACGCCATCACCGCCGGGATCACCTTGTCCGGCCGCAGGCAACGCAGCACCACGATGCGCTGGAAGGCGTCCAGCGCGCCCACGGACGCGATGTTCGTCATCATGTCGGCCGGGTCGGACGCGTTGTAGCACGTCTCCCAGAGCGGCAGCTCGGACACGAAGTGCTCGCGGAACGTGCTGAGCGCCGGTAGGTCGTCTAGGCCGAGGATGTTGCCCCACGTCTTGTCATTGAGCCACGTCTCAGCGCCGACTGGTACGGGCTGCTGGAGCTCCATCTGCGTGTTGCCCGTGAAGAAGTAGCGCAACTCCGCGGTGTTGATCGCGCCGGTGCCGACGAGCACCTTGACCGTGAGCAGGAACGCGAAGAGCAGCTTGTCCTTCTCGAAGAGCGAGCGGCAGACGTTCCGGAAGAGCACAAACGTGAACGTGTCGTTCAGGTTGCTCAGCCTGGCGGCGAGCTGTGGCGCCTTGTCGGCTCGGCCGATCGCGAACACGAACAGATTGATGAACCACTCGAGCGCGTACTGGTACATCGGGTCGATCACAGACAGGTCGGCGATACAGAAGAAGAGCTGCGACGCGCGGAACGCCACGGGCTGGTACCCCTGGCGCTTGTCGGCGATCATCTGCTGCGTCACTGCGGCCTCGCGCACCTTCTCCTCAATCTTGGTGGCCGTCACCTTGGACGCGCCGAGCGTGTCAATGAGCCGCTCGTCGTCGAGGATGTTGCCCTCGGCGCTCTGCAGCAGAAACAGGATCTTGTCCTCGATCTCCTTGAGCGTCTTCTTGTTCGCCGCGTCCTCGAGCACGAGCTTCTCGCGCTGCGCCTCGAGCACGGGCTCTTCCTTCGCGACGACGATGCCGAGCATCTGATCCTGCAGCCCTTCCTCCGTCGCCATAAAGTTGAGCAGGTTCACCTTCACGCATGTCTCGGGCGGGTAGTGCGGGTTCGTGAGCTTCGTGGTCATGTACAGCCGGAAGTGCGCGTCGTACTCGATCGTGTTGTCCCCAAGCCGGATTGTCGCGACGCCACCGGTCTTGATGACCTGCTTGAGCAGCACGGGCTCGAGCATCGGGTCGATTTCTTCTGGGACGCTCTCGATGAGCATCGCGGCGCCGATCATGATCGAGTTCTCGAGCATGCGCACGAAGCCCGCCTGGGACTGCTTGACGACCTTGAGGGTGCTGCTCTCCTCCATGTTCTTCACCCAGCGATTCGCCTGGCCCTGTGGGTCGATCATGAGCGGCCATCGGTTGCTGCGCTCGAGCATGATCGCGTTGTCGATCGAGAACGAGTCGTTCGGGAGCTTGGCGATCGTCCACTCGCGGATCTTCACCGGGTCGCCGAGCGTCGCTGTGAGCGAGAACGCGGTTGAGCACGTGATCGCCTTTTTGCTCAGCTCCTGGCTCCAGTGGCCCAGCGCCTTGTCGCGGTACACGCTCGTGAACGCGCCGAGGTATGCGATCACGCCCGACGAGAGCATGATATCTCCGACGACGTTGTCATACACGATTTGGAGCTTGCCCGACATCTCGATCCACCGCGCCTTCTCCCCGCCGAGGCCGCCGATGAGCTGCGTCGCGCGCACGAGCTTCTTCGAGCAGTCGCCAACTTGGAACTCGAGGTCGGCCTTCTTCTTGTACGCGGCCGCGAGGTCGGCCTCGAGCCGCGCGACTTTGTCGAGCACGACCTGGAGCGCGTCCTGCTTCCCTTTCAGCTCGAACTGCGCCTTCTCGAGCGCCGCGGTCGCGGTCTTGAGTGCCTCACGCTTGGGCGCCACGACCTTCGCGACGCGGTTGTACACGACCATGGCGTGCACCCAGCTGCAGAGCCCCGAGGCAGCGACGGACGCCTTGCGGATCTTCTCGGCCGAGAAGTCCGGATTCTCCGTGTACGGGATCACCTTCTCCATGGCGTCTGGCGGGATGTTGTCCTTGTCGTACTCGAGCAGGTTCTGCAAGAACCGCGTGTCACTCAACAAGCTCTTCTGCGCGGGCACCCAGTAGTCGTCGACCTTCTTCGTGCCGCCGTTCGGGTCCTTGACCTTGAGCGGCGCGACGTTCATCATGATGCACACGGCCTCCATCACGAGCTTGACGCCGTCGGGCGGCTTCTTCATCGCCTTGATCTCCGTGATGTCGCCCTTCGTGAGCGTCTGCAGCGCCTTGACGGCGTTCTCGAGTGCCGGAATCGCCTCGGCTAGCTCGGCCTCGCAGCTCTCCTTGATCCCGTTCGCCTCGGCCGCCTGCTCGTTGCAGAGCTTCTCCTCGGCGGCCACGACGTCCTTCGTCACGTTCGCTTCCTTCTGCTCGCGCGTGATCGTCTCGAGCAGCGCGTCCGTCTCGATCGTCGCGACCTGGAGCAGCGGTTGCAGCGCCTCAAGCTCGACCTGCATCTTCTCGACCTGCTCCGCGGTCTCCATGAGCTTCGTGAGGCCGTTGTCGTAGCGCTTCTTCATGCTCATCACCTCCACACGCTTGTTCGTGAGCAGCTTCTTGAACGTGTTGATGAGCTCCAAGTACGACGTCGGCGTGATGTAGTAGTGGCGCCGGAGCGATTCGAGGAAGTGCTGTGTCGTGCGGCTCATGCTCTCCTGCATGTCCACGCAGACGTCGACGATGCCCGTCTTGACGTGCGCCGGCAGCTCCACGTCGTGCAGGAAGTGGTCGGCGACTGACCGCAGCGCCTCGTCCGGCCATTCGGTGAACCAGTCGATCGTGCAGCAGTTGACGAGCGACGGGAACATGCGCAGCCGCCGCCGGAACGCGTCGCCGATCGGCGAGAGCGCGAGCACAACATGCAGGTTTGTGCAGCACCGGCTCACGAAGAACGTGTAGATCTCGGCGCTGTTGCCCGTGTTGACGCCCGCCGCGGCCGCCGCCGGCTCGAGCGCCTCGCTGATCTGCAGGAGCTCGTCGTTCTGCCACAGGTTGGCGACCTCGCCTGTGTTGAGCAGGCCGTTGATGTCCTCCAAGTACGCCTCCTCGACGATCTGCGTGTCTGAAAAGAGGAATACAGTCGGCTTGTTGCTCACGCCCGTGAGCTGGAGCACCTTCTTGAGGTCGCTGCGCCACTCAGCGCGCGAGTACGACTTGGAGATCTCGATCTGGAAGAGCCGGAACTCGGCCATGAACACTGCAAGCGTCGTGAGGCTCTTGCGGCCGCTGCCGCCGACGCCCACGAGCAGCGCGTTCCCGTACGGCTGGTGGATCACGCGCGAGACGCGCGCGACGTGCTCGATCGCGTTCTGGAACAACACGAGGCGCATCGGCGCTGAGCTCATGTTGTTGTAGTCCTCGAGATACGCGAGCATCGAGCGCTGCAGCAGCTCGCGGTCGCGCAGCTCGTCGTAGCTGCGCTTCGTGGCCCGGCTGTCGCCAAAGTCGCCGTAGATCAGGGTCGCGTTCGGTCCGCGCACGTCGTCGACGTACTTCATGTCGAAATGGAGCGCCACGGTCTTCGCGAGCGTCTCGGCGAACCACTGACGGTCCTTATCGTCGATCAGCCGGTCGGAGAACACGCGGAGGCACTCGTGGCTCCAGAGCCGCACGAACGCCTTGCCGTCCTGCACGACGTCCGATGTGACCTGCGCGATGCCCTGGAAGACCTTGGACAGGTCCCGAAGGTTGAACGTGTAGTGCGACTTGGCGGGCGTCGGTAGCAACGACGCCGAGATCGTGTTGTACACGTCGATCGTGGCGTTCACGGCCGCGCCACTGAGCTGCTTGACAGCACCCGGGAACGCGAACAGGAACCAGTCCGTGATGCGGCCGAAGATGCCCTTGAGCGAGTCGTTGTCGAACGGCACGAGGTTGAGCAGATTGAAGTACCGCACGTAGCGCTGTGTGATCCGCGTGCGGCCGCCGCCTGGTGGACCCATCGCTGCCACGAACTGCACGTCCACGAGTTGCGTGAACGTGTTGTCCTTGCGGTTGTACCACCCGCCGTGGCCCATCCACTGCCGCAGCAGTTCAACCGGCGGCTGCGCGCCGTACGTCTCCTTCGCCGGCATGTTGAGGTCGTCGACGAAGATGATGCAGCTCATGCCGAGCGGCGGCCCAAGCACCCCCTTGCGGCGCTTGTCGAGCTTCGACTCAATGAGGTCTTGCGTCTGGTTCGCGCTCGTCTGTGCCGAGAAGTTGAGGAAGATGCTCGCGAACGTCGCGTCCATGCCGCTGATGAGCTTCTTCTTGATCGCGACCGACTTGCCTGTGCCCGTGTCGCCCGTGCACAGCACGTGGCAGTGGCGGCGCAGCAGCGTGTCGAGGATCCACGCGTTGCGCTCCGTGTCGACTGTCGGTACGAGGATCGACGTGAACTGCGCGTCTCGCGGGATTGCGAACGCGCCGGCGCCATCCATCCAGCTGCTCCAGACGCCCTTCTTCACGTCGAAGCGGTAGTCGTACACGAGCCGCTCATCCGGGAGCGCGAGCAGCGCGGCTCGCGTCGTCACGATGTACGACGGATTCTTCGCGACAAAGTCCTCGAAGCTCGCGCGCGAGGCGTCCGCGTCCGCGATCGCGCCGGAGAGGAAGTCGCGCAGGTACCGATCGAAGAGCAGGCGCGACTTGCAGTCCACGCACGCGCCGATGGACCAGATCGCCGCCTTGATGAGCACGCACTCGAGCACACGGTTCGTGTCGGACGCGATGCCGTCGACGGTGCAACCTAGCGCGCACTCGAACAGCCGCAGTAGTGACGCGCCGTGCTCAAGGAAAGTCACGGGCGTCGGCACGACGCAGCTCTTCTCGACAAAGTAGAGCAGCGGCGGAACGAGCCAGAGGAACGCCTCGGCGATGAACTCGGCGTGGCGCGCAAACTCGGGCGCCAGGCGCGTGCGCAGCCACGTACGCATGAGCACCTCCCAGCCGAGATTCTTGGGCTCGAGGAAGACCATGCCGACGCGCGAGACCGTCGCCGGAGACGCCTCCTCCAGATCTTCCGTCTCGAACATCATGCGCATGCGGTCCGTCATCTTGACGATCTCGCCACTCATGAGGCACAGCTTCTTGTTGTCGTCCAGCACGGTGTTCATGTTCTCGATCCAGACCGCGTCCACAGGACCGTCAAACATGACCCACTGCAGATCGGCGCTCGTATCGCGCGCGCACTCGCGGTACGTGCACGCAAGCACGCCGTCGGACCACTCGTGCGTGTTCTCGTCGAAGTTGCCGTAGAGCTGGCCACTCGTGATCGACTTGGGATTCATCGTGTGAATCATCACGCGGTGCTGGAACGCGCCGTCGCTCTCGGCGTGGCACGCGGTCATGGCGGTCGCGAGCGTGTGAACGACGCACGTTTTGCCCGACCCAGTCTGCCCGACGATCATGAGTCCGTGGCGCACCTGCACAGTCTCGTAGAACTGCACGACCTTCATCTTGAACTCGGGCTTGCACTCGAGCGGGACGACGACGTCCGGCACGACGCTCACGCCGCGCTCACAGACCGTGTCGATCATCGGCAGCAGCGCGCCGTGGTCCGGGTTGGGCAGGTGCGCACCGGGGAAGAGGTCGGACGTGATGCCGCGGAAGAGCGGGAGGTCGTCCGTTGTGAACTTGGGCAGATTCACGTCCTGCACAGAGCGCAGCACGATCTTGTCCTCGGTCCAAAACGGGTCGCTGCCGAGCTGCTGCCGCAGGTGACCCGCAGCCACGAGGATCGAGTTCACGGCGCGCATGCCATAGTCGTAGTGCTTCTGCGACGAGAGCTGCTCGGACGAGAGCTGGAGCACCTGCGTGAGCTTGCGTGCGTTGCTGCGCGCGTTCGAGAACCCGAACGAGTACAGCCGGATCTCCGAGATGAGCGCGTAGTCTGGCACCATCATCGCGCACGGCCGAAAGAGCGCCTTGAGGTTGTCCGGGAGCTCGGCGCGGCCGGCGTAGCCCGGGTTCATCGTGATGAACACGTTCGCGCTCGCGTTGAGCTTGATGAACGTGCCTTCAAAGAGGAACTTGTCGACGCGGGCCTTCTTGCCCTCGTTGATCGTCAGGATTTGCTGCGCGATGACCGAGAGCACCTCGATGTTGATGCGGTTAAACTCGTCGAAGCAGCACCACGAGCCACAACCAGCGAGGCCCTTGAAGAACTTAGCCATCGCGAGGTAGTCGAGCCCATCCGAGCAGTTGAACACGACGCACTGAATCGCGATGGCCTTGGACAGGTCCTTCACGGTCTCGGTCTTGCCCGTACCCGCGGGGCCTTCCGGCGCGCCGCCGTACAGCAGGTCGATCGCCCCCATCATCGTGCGGTAGCACCGGTCCGTGAGCGGCGTGATCACGAGCCGCATCGAGTTCCCAAGGTACTCGTAGCCGTACGTGACGCGCGCGTTCACGATTCGCGCCTGTAGGTCAAACGCGCCGGGTGTCTTTGCGCCGTCGACCCAGTAGTACCGCAGCTGCGAGATCCACTCGAAGTCCTGGTCGCTCTCGACGCCCTTGGCGATCATGTGCACGATCGTGTCGCGCGCGTGCACGTCGATGACGACGAGCGCGCCGATCGTCGTGCGCTCGAGCTTGGTCAGGTTCCCGCGCACGAGGATCACGACCTTGTCAAGCTGTGCGTTGAGCACTTCGACGTACTGCTTGAGGCCCGCGTTCCCGTGCGCGTTGATCGCGCGCGTGACGTCCTGCGTCCAGTAGACCTGCGAGGCTGCGAGCACGACCTGCGCGGGCCACTGGAGGATCCACGTCTCGCGCGGCTCGAGCGGGTACGTGCCGATCGCGCGCTGCGTGTGGTCGCGCACGCTGTCCCACTGGTTGAGCTCGACCTCGAGCAGCCACATCTCGACGTTGCCCTTGTTTTTGGCGCTCTCCGGGTTCACCGGGAGCCGCAGCGGCACAGTCTCGCCCTCGGCAGAGATCATCTCGGTGATCAGCAGCGCCGGGTCTGTGAACGTCACCTTGTTGACGCCTTCGAAGCACTTGCCGAGGTGCGGCTGCACGGCCTTGGGCTCTTTCGTCTGCGAGAGGATCTCGAGCAGCTCGTCGTTCGAGAGGAAGAAGAAGCGCGGGAAATGCAGGCGCTTCATCTCTAGGTAGTCGTTCAGGCCCTTTTGGATCTCGTCGAGCTTCTCGTTCGCCTTCTGGAACTTAGACAGCAGCTTGTCCATCGCCACGACCGCCATGAAGCCCGGGTCCGCGGCCGTGTCCTCCATTGTCTTGCGCCAGAGAGCGTCGACGCTCGCGAACCGCCGCGCCTCGGTCGGCATCTGCCGCATGATGTCCTCCGAGCTGAAGATCGCCTCGAGGTACAGCCACGTACGCTGGCACGCCATCCACTCGTCCAGCAGCTGCTGCGCGTACTGGAGCTTCTTCTCCCACGCGCGACAGTCCTTCTCGATGCTCTTGATGTACGGTGAGCCGCGCATCGTCTGCGTCTTGACGAGGTGGTCGTCGAGCAGCGCGACGATGTCGTCCGTGCTGCGCAGGAGGAACGTGCCGGTCTCGCGGTACGGCGCGCACTGGAACTCGACCTTCTCCCACTCGCCCACCATCGCGTTCAGGCTCTTCTGCAACGAGTACTCCTTCTCCGCGAACGTCCCGATCTCCTGCACCGCCTCGACGTGCTGCGTGATTCCCTTCTCGAGCAGCACCTGAAGCGTCAGCTCGTCCTCGGTCTCCTCGAAGCCGATCTGCTGCCGCAAGCTCTCCCAGTGCCGCTCCTGGAGCGCAGGGCTCGCGAGCGCCTGGATCACTGGCAGGTACGCCTTGAACTCCTCCGTGCGCTCGCGGAGCGTCAACGCGACCTCCGCGGACCCGGGCGCGTCCTCCATCAGCGTCTTGCTGAGCTTGTACGACGACTTCCACCACTCGACGACGAGCGCCTCGATCTCTGGACCCTTGAGCTCGAGGAATGGGCCGTTGAGCCACGCCTGGCGGCTCTGGTTGAACTCGGAGCACATCGTCCAGAGCTTGTAGTACGGCGCGAAGTCCGCCTCGAGCTTGCTCAGGATCGAGTACTCGGTCGGCGGGAAGCTGAACACGGCCTCGCGCGCGTTGAAGTCAAGCGCCTTGGCCTTGGCGTCCTGCAGCGCGTCGAAGAGCGTCACCGCGAGCTCGACGTACTTCTCCGTCTGCTCGATCTCGCCGTACAGCCGGAACGCCTGCACATCGCTCTCGAAGCGCTCGAGGTCGAGCTCGAACGCTTCCTTCTCGAGCGCGAGCCGGTCCATCATGCGGATCTTGTCCTCCTCGAGCGCCGAGTCACACGAGTCCGCGGCGTGCGCGACGCGCAGCGGCCACTCCTTCGTCGAGTATGCGAGCCGGAAGTCGTCCGCGCTGAGCTTGTGCCCGAACTCGCTCATGGCGTCGAGCCGCTCGTGGATCTCGTCGACCTCGGCCACGATGCCGGCGATCACACCCTTGCTCTCGTTCACGAACGCCTTGAGCTGCGCGAGCTGCGCCTCGTTCGTCGGCTTGTCGTTGATACGCCGCAGGATCGCCTCGTAGCGCAGCGTGATGGCCATGTTGCGCTCACGCGCGTCGCGCACGATGCTGTTCACGAGCGCGCCGCGGATCTCCACGGCGCGCGCCTTGAGCAGTTGCTTGAGCGCGAGCGTATTGACGCACACGAGCGGCAGCGCCACGGCGTCGAACACGACCACATCGACGCGGAACGAGAGCTCATGAAAGCGCCGGATCTGCGCGCAAATCGCCGACAGGTACGCCTTCGCGTCGCGCTCCGCCTTGAGCTCGACGAGGTACTGGACGGCGTCGAAGCTCACGAACTCCGTGTACCTCTCGAACTGCGCCGCAACCTGCTGCGCCGCCTCCATCGCCACGCGCACGAGCTCGACGATCTGCGCCTTCGCGCGCGCGATCTGTGTGAGGCACTCGGCGACGACCGCGGGCTCGCCCTGCAGGTTCAGCAGCCGGCGGCGCTCGAGCGGGAGCAGCGACATGATGTCGCAGTCGATCGCGTCGATCTCGTGGACCGACGAGAAGATCGCGTCGAGCGGCTCGAGCAGCACGGCCGTGATCTCGCTCGCGGACGGCTCGACGACAACGCGGCCATCCACGAACCCGAGCTGCACGTCGAAGAGCGAGTGGCGAGGCGTACGCCACGCGTCCCGCTCCGTCGGCACCACTGCGGCTGCGGCCACCACCGTGCTGCTGCTGCGAACAAAGTCGACCCACGCAGCGATCGACCGCATCACGATATGCCGCAGATGCGCCGCCATGCGCGTCTCGACGCCCGTGATGATGCGCTGGAGCTTGCTGCCGGCGTACGCGGCGGCATCAGAGAGGAAGAAGTCGAAGTGGTCCTGCAGGTTGTCGATGAGGTTCTCGACGATCGCGCGCCGCCAGTCGATCAAGAGGACCTCTGCTGCCTTGTTCTGGTGGTTGGTCTGCAGCGCCTGGAAGTCCAGCAGCCGGAACGGGAACTGCGACGACAGCTCCTTCCCACCAGCAGCAGCAGTAGTAGTAGTAGTAGCAGTGCCACCACCACCAGACGCCGCTGTTGCCACGACCTCCGTCGAGTCCACTTGAATGAGCAGCAGCCGCTGGAACGTCTTCTCCCAGCCCGCGTACATGCGCAGCAGCACCGACAGGAGCTGGCTCGAGCTCGCGAAGTGCAACGCGCCGACGCGCTTGCGGTTCTTCTCGAACGCGTGCGTCGGGATCCGGATCTTGCCAAACTCCGGTGGGGACTCCGCCGCCGACGGCAGCAGCAGGTTCAGCTCCGCGAACTTGGTCTGCAGCGCGTGGTCGTGCCGCAGCCGATCGAAGAGCACCGACTTCTTCATGCTGCGCATGTAGCTCTGGATCGTCGCATCGGTGAGCGTGCGCAGCATCGCGGCAGCAGGCTGACCGTCCACCAGCGCGACCTGCTCCGGTAGCCCACTCACGACGCGCTGGTGGATTCGCTCGAGAGTGTGGCGACTCATGGCCTTGAGATCCGAAGCCGACTGCTTGGCGAGGAAGTAGTCGAAGCGCAGCTGGGCCTTGGCCTCCTCGCGCCGCCGCACAGCCGCGTCCACGCGCCGCTGGAAGAGCTCGAGCGGCTCGCTCTCGAAGCGCACGTTGATGCGGCGCACCCACTTCTGCTTGTCCGAGCCCTGGAACTGGATAAGGAACTTGCGCTTCTCGCCGTCGTAGCTCAACACCGCGCACTTGCGCCAGCGCCACTCGCCTTTGATGAAGTACGGCGACGAGCCCGTCTCACCCGACGCGAGCCACGCCGCCGGCGACCGCGTCTCGAACTCCTCGCTGTCGAAGAGGTGGAGCGGGAACTGCGACTGGTCGATCTTGAGGAATTCGTCGGTCTCTGTGTGCGGCTTGGAGGTAGCAGCAGCAGCGCCACCAGCGCCACTGCCAGCTCTGCGATCGGCGGACGACAGCGACGCAGAGCCGCTGCTTGTCGCCGCAGCCCCACCACCAATACTTGCACTCTCGGCGGCGTCCTCGTCGCTGCCCACGTTGATGATCTTCTTGCGCAGACGACCGGGGAACGGCCGCACAGGCTCGCCGCCGCGCAGCATCTTCTGGTGCGAGCGCAACTCCATCTCGCGCACGAGCACCGGCGCGTCTTTCCAGCGGTGCGGCCGGTTGTTGTGGTCCACGCGCGTGAGCTCTCCGGCCGCTGGCTTCGCTGCGCTCGTCGCCTGCTGCGCTAGTGGTGCGCGCGCGGCTCTCGTCTTGGAGCTGCCGGTCACCGCCGCCTGCCGCGTGCGCTTGAGGAACGCCTCCTTCTCGCGCCGGTGCTGCTTATGCAGTCGGAAGCGCTCCATCAGGTGCTGCTCCGCCGAGTACTGGGGCTGCTGCGGCGATCCACCGGTGCTGTCGGCAGTCGCTGGCAATCCAGTGCCTCTCGCCTCGCTCGCGTGCTGTAGTTCTCCAGCAGCGTCGTCGTCGTCATCCCCACCATCATCGCCACCTTCGTCGAGGTCTCCAGAGTCGTCCTCCTCTCCGCGGTCTCCGATGCTGTTGGCAGAGTCTCCGATCTGCTGCTGCTCTGCGCTCCCCGGGAAGCTGCTCTCGTCGCCGTCGTCGTCTGCGTCGTTCGGGTCGAAGTGCATCGCGGCGGCGTCGGCGACCAGCTCGTCGTCGTCGGCCATGACGAGGACGTCGTCGCTCGCCTCTCGTCTGGCGCCGTTTCGAATGTCCCCGCCGTGCGACGCTTCGCAACGAGAACTTGGTATACAACGTGTTGGGCTTCTACCACGACGCACTCGCGTCATGGGCAGCGGAGGCTTCGCGCCGACCGCCACGCCGACCGCCACGCATCTCGCCCGGCGGCAGCAGCCCACATCGGCGCTCTCTAGTGCGGGCTTGATGCTGGGTTTTGGGGAAGCACCTGCTTTTCTTCACTATTAGCTTCTCGATGCAAAACCCTATGTATGTTGAAGAGAACGCCACAAGCTCACAACCGATCACTCTCTCTCTCTCTCTCTCTCGCCTCCATGAAGCTCCTCGCTGCCGCTGCTGTCGCCGCGACCCTCGCGACCGCCGGCGCCAGCGACGGCCCCAGCGCCGCAGTCTCCACGCACGCGCTGGTGTTCGACGCCCACGTGACGCAACTGGCGCCTTCCTCACTCGCATCACCACCGTCGTCGTCGTCGTCGCCCTTCGACCTCTACGTGCTGGCGCAGAGCTGGCAACCGACTTTCTGCCTGCACAAGGAAGACCAGTTCCCCGGCTGCCGCGCGCCGCGCGAGTTCTGGCGCACGCACCTAACGCTGCACGGGCTCTGGCCGGAGCGCGAGACCGGCGCGCCGCCCGGCTTCTGCGGCGGCGAGCCCTTCGACGCCGCCGCCGTGGAGCAGGCGGTCGGGCTCGACGTGCTGCGCGAGCTCTGGCCCGACGTCAAGTACAGCGACGCGTCGCCGCAGTACCCGCAGTTCTGGGAGCACGAGTGGATGCGCCACGGCACGTGCTCGGGGCTCGCGCTGCGTGCGTACTTCGCCAGCGCTGTGGGGCTCGTGCTCAACGCGACGGCGGCGCAGACGCCCGACCTCGTGCAGCAAAGTGTGGGCAAGCAGGTGGCGCTCGCGGAGCTGCGCGCGGCATTTGCTGCCAGCGCTGAAGATGACGAAGGGGAGGCGAAGCTGGCGACGACGACAGGCTCGTTTGCTGCGGTGCTCAAGTGCTCCGGACACGGCGGCGACACACTCGCCCAGGTGTTCACGTGCTGGAGCAAGGACGCGTACAACGTGCCAGCCGCGCGTCGCGCATGCCCCGAGCATGTGCTCAAGGAGGACACGTGCTCGCGCTCGATGATCCACGTGCTGGCGTTCCCGGACGGCGGCCGCTAGCGGATGCTCGAGATCGACCTCCTCCACTCTCTCCTGACGCGAGAGTTCCCCCCCAACAAGTTCCAGACATCCACACACCTCAAGCGTCATGAACGCTTGTGCGAGTACCAGCAAGGCGGCCGCAATGGCCTCACACCATCGCGAGCTGCTGAGCTGGAGTGCCTCGCACCGCAAGTGTAGCCATTTCATACATTCGATAGTGCATCTCGATAGTGACAAAATCCACGTTACTATCCCGAAAACTCTGCCAACCAGTCAGCCACATCGACCAGGAGACCTCCAGAGACCTCCAAGGTCCAGCCGCACCTGAGCACCTTCCTCCGAGCCAGCGCGCCGCCGTCCCACACCGAAGGCACCATGGGCAACAAGCGCCGCATGGGCCACATCGGCTTCCAGTCGAGCGAGATCGCGTTCATCGAGGACGAGATGGCGGCCATCGCCGCCGAGTACGGACTCGAGGTCGACGCGGACGTGGCGCAGCACGTGCACCAGCGCCAGGACGCCAAGAAGGCGCGGCGCAAGAAGGCGCAGCCAGCCGCAGCGCCAGCGATCCGGAGCAGGTACGGTCCGAGCACCGTCGGCAGCAGCTCAGACGCCGCCCAGCCCAAGCGCAAGCGCGTGGTGCTGCACGCGCTACCGTCCAGGTTCCGCCACAACACGCCGCTCGCAGATGTGAACGAGCACGGCGAGGTGCTCGACGTGCTGCGCGACGCGCTTCCCGAAGGTGGCGCGCTGGCGCAGTGCGGCGTGCCTGGCTGCAGCTGTCGCCACGGCGGGCGGGAGATGGTGCTGGACGCGCGCGCGAAGAAGGAGCACCAGACGATGGCGACGCTCGACGCGCTGCGCGCCGGCCAGTGCAAGCGCTGCCAGCACGGCGTGCTGCAGCATGCGATCGTGGTGCGCGAGGATGGCGACGGCACCACCAAGCCGAGCGGCGGTCAGCGGCTCTTCAGCGCGTTCTACCGGCTCATCCGCTTTGCGCGCCTCGCCGGCACGATCTACGCGTCGCGGGTGTGGTCCAAGTCCGCGACCGAGCTGCTCGATGCGCTGCTGCAGCACATGAAGACGCAGTTCGCGAGCGGCGGCACGCAGAACGGACAGAAGACGATCGCGGAGCTGCAGCACGAGCAGCAGCTGATCGGCGAGCTCCAGGTGCAGATGAAGAAAGCCGAGCACGCCACGGGCAAGAGCACGCGCGACGAGATGCCGATCCTCCTCGCGTGCATCTACGACCAGATGTACTTCCAGTGCTACTACGCGTCGATCGTGCTCTACGGCCGCGCGTGCGGCGCAGTGCCACCCCCGGACGCGTACTTGCGCGACCTGGAGCACTTTAATCCGGACGTGCAGCAGCAGCTCGAAGACTTCGTGAACAACGAGCTGGCAGGCGACGCAGCGACTCCTTCGTCGCTCGTCGACGCACTGGCGCTGCCGTTGCGCGAGAACAAGAAGCCGAGCGAGTCGCTTGCGCTGCTGGACATCTACCACGCGCGGCTGCGTGAGGGCGTCCGCCTGTTCTACGAGCAGGGCGTGGGGATGCACGGCGAGATGGACGCGCTGCTCGTGAACCCGCATCTGATCGCGTCCGCGCAAGCCGCCGTCGCGAGCAGGAGCAAGAAGAAGCCTCAGAAGAAGCACTACCGCCGCGAGCGAGGGAAGGTTGCTGAGAGTACCGCTGGTGGCACCACCAACAACAACAATGGTCTCGTCGAGCTGCCGGCGTTCTCGCTGCTCGCACAGTGGCGCAACAACTGCCGCGACTGGTGCTGTCATCTCTACGGGTACGCGACGCCGACACCCGAAGCGCTGAGCGCTGTCGCCAAGTACGCGCCGCTCGTGGAGATGGGTGCCGGCACGGGCTACTGGAGCTCGCTGCTGCAGAAGCAGAAAGTGGACATCGTCGCGTACGACAAATGTCCGCCTACGACTGACGGCGCGACAGACGGAGCTTCCAGTGGCGGCGGGCGCGCGCACAAGCAGGAGCGCAACGCGTACCACGGACAAGTGCCGCCGTTCTGCGCGATCGGTAAGGGCGGGCCGGAGGTGCTCAAGCAGACTACGGACGGCATGGCGGCGCGCAACCTGTTCCTGTGCTACCCGCCGCCGCACGACGACATGGCGCTCAACTGCGTGCGCTTCTTCCAGGGCGAGTTCGTGATCCACGTGGGCGAGTGGCAGGGCGACACGGGCGACCGCCGCTTCGAGAAGGAGCTCCAGCTCCGCTTCGCGCTCGTGCGGGAGCTGGCGCTGCCGAACTGGGGCAACTCGGCATACCACTTGAGCATTTGGAGGCGCAGGGGCAAGGGTAGCAACTTCAAACAGGTGCCGTGCACGGTGCTGTCGTGCTTCAAGTGCCAGAAGTCGATCGAGGACGCCGCAGCTGAAGGCGACGAGCTCCGGCGCTGCGTGCTCTGCAAGACGAACGTGTACTGCTCGGGCTTGTGTGAGGAGGGCGACCGCAAGGCGCACAGCGCCGAGCACGCCAAGCGTCTCATCTTCCTCGAGAACGAGCAGGAGCTCGAGTTCGAGAACGAGTTGCACTACGCGCCGCTGATCCTCGTCGCGGATCTCGACACGGAGGAGGCCGACAAGGTCGTCAAGATCCAGAAGAGCTGGAAGGAGCTCACTGCAGGAGCTGCTGCCGGTGGTGATAGCGATGACGACAGCATCGATGACGAAGGCGACGCAGCACACGCGAGCGACGACGATGACTCGGACATGCAGGACAGCGATATCGACGGCGACGAAGACAGTGACGAGCAGATGAGCGACGAGAACGACGAAGACTCGGAGGAGGAGGCAGACGAGCAGCACCGTGCTCCGCCGCCGAAGAAGGCGCGTCGAGCCGAGTCGACAAAGTCGGCGCCGCCAGCCAAGCCGAAGACGGGCTTCGCGTTCAACTTCAAAGCGTAGGCAGTCATCATCGAGAGGCGTTCGTCGTTCCCGCACAAGTGATCTCCGTTGACTGCTTCGGCAGGAGTCCTGTCGTGTGTCATGCTGGTGGTGGTGGTGATGATGTTGGTGGAACCTGAAGTTATGAAGATCCTGAAGATCGTGGTCTCTCATGCAAAGCATATGCATCGGACCACTCGGAACTGTGTCTTCTTGTGTCGGACGTGCTCGACGACATTCTCTCTTGAATATCGAGTCACGTGCTGCCGAACCTCTTCTTCTCCACCACACATTGTTCTTCCGTATCTCGAGGTTCCTAGCATGATGAGCGTTCGCTTGCTCCGGTGTCCTGGAACAGGTAGCGACAGCACTCGAAGCAACCCCATGATCTCGCAGTTCGTCGCGATCCTAGCCGAGGACAAATCTCTGGGGCCGAGCACGAGGATGAGTGACGTCGAAACAGTCGCTGGTGCTGGAAATACGTCGCGTTTGCGGCTGTTCACTCTCCGACGACGCTGCTGCTGCTCGCGAGGAGGATCGTCGGCGTCATCATCAGAGTAGTTGCTGCTGACGCACAGGAGACGCGAACGATGACAGAGGGAAATGTGGTCGTGGCGCTCCGACGCAAAGTGCGCAACCTCGAGACGAACTTGCTCGAGTGGCGCCGATGCACGTGCACATTCACTCGCGACGCGCAACTCGTGCTCGAACTCAGCGACGACGACGTGGACGACGTCGAACTGGCGGATGAAGACGAGCAAGGACGGCTCCGCGGCAAGTGCCGCGTCGTCATCGACCTGGCCACGCAGCTCCGACGCATCGAGCAAAAGCGCAAGAGCAAGACCCGTTGCGAGATCGAGTACCAGCAGCAGCTACCCGGAGCTGGTGGACGAAGCCACAGCCGTCTCTTGGTCAGGACAGAGGAGCTCATGGCGTCGTCAGCGAAACACTGCCAGCAGTTCATCGACCGTGTGCGCGCAGCCGAGCGCCAGGGAAAGCGGACGCAGAGCATTCGGCTCGGGTCGATGCTCGCCGCGAACGCCGCTGCTGTTACTGCAGCAGCCACCACCGACACAGCAGAAGCAGCCGCTCTCGGATCACTCTCCTCGGTCTCGCAGTCGAGCAGTGGCGCAGGAGTCGGAGTCACAGCAGGACGACGTGCTGGCGGATCTCAGATCTCCCCGTCGAAGGTTCGGATCGACGACCGACTTCGAGCCCACACAGCCTTGAGCTCCGAGTGCTCCTCGGTCGCTCGAAGCGGCGCAGTTGCATCGGTACCCAGAAGCGAGAAGAGCGAGGAGATCAGTCCGCCTTCGGTGTGTGTCGTCGACGAGCCGTTCGCACTGACTTCGAGCCGCTCGGACAGCGTCCGGGCAACAGAGCGGTTGAACGCTGCTGATGAATCGTCTCCGGCAGCGCGACCCGAGGCAGCAGCGTCGCTAGCTGAATCGATGGCGGCATCCACTTCGAGTCATCGAGAGCATGTTCGGGATCCACCAGGTGCTGGCGCCAAGCACCGAGAACAGCGTTGTTCAGTGACTGCGAGAGAGTACGAGGTGCGTCGCTGTTGCTGCTTGAACCCGCCTTGGTAGATCCGCGGCCTCTAGCTGACGAAGTTGGCCGGTGCACCACAGTCGGATACCTTGGACTCGAGCAGCGGCGCAACCTCGCCCCGAGACACCGTCGCTACGAGAATGCCGAACGCCGAACTCAAGCCATCCAACTTCGTTAGCGCCGCCAACCAAGTCGGCAACAGCAGCAGCATGCTCGCGCTCAGCCAGCTGAGCAGCCACAGTACCAGCAGCATCGCGACGAGTAAGCTCCTGCTCTCCACCACGCCGCTCCCGCAAGAGCTCTTCGCGCAGCGGCTCGCGTCGATCCGAGCCACAGGAACGGAGCCTCGAGTGTACACCTGCAGCGCACGAGTCCCGGAAGATGACGAAGTCGACGACGACGACAGCTTTGAGACTCGGCGCAAGGCGCGCATGGACCGGATGCTGATGTCACCGACTGGTTCGCACACTGCTCGGCGCGCGATCGGAGTGTCGACTACGCGAAGGCGTCCAAGCGTGAGCGTTTTCGGTCGCGGTAGGAGTCACACAGGAGCGCCGCGGAAGCGAAACAGCGCGTCCATGACTGCAGCGAACCTCAGCCGTCTGCGTGCCAACCAGGAGGACGACGACGATAACAGCAGCAACCGCGCTGAGCTGCACATCCTGATGCGCGTCGAAGCAGCGCTGCGGCAGCTCGAGAAGGAGAACGCGCTCGCGAAGGAACGCGAGCACGCGCTCGCGCAGGAGGTGCAGTCGCTGCGGGACGCACTGCGTATCAAGAGCGCCGAGAAGAAGCACGTCGAGTCACAGTTCCACCACCTGCTGCGCGAGACGGACGAGTGGAAGCAAGTCGCTCAGCGAGCTGAGCGCACTGCCGCGCAGCTCGAGGACGAACTGCTGATCGCACGCGAGGAAGCACAGCTGCTACACAGCGAGAGGGTGCGGCTCAAGCATCAGAACAAGGAGCTGCTGACCCACGTGCACCGCCTCGACTCGCTCGTCTACGGACGTTTCTGATGGAGCGAGCAGTGTGAGCAGCCAGAGTCACGATGCACGCACAGGCGACTCGTGGAGGATGTAACGAGAGAGAGAGAGAGAGAGAGAGAGGGAAGACGCACATACTTACAACCAACGCGATGAGCGAGTGGCAGGGTCTTGATCCTCCGATGTCTACAGGAAGCCGCTGCCCGATCCGCTCCAACTCCTCGTCTCGAACTCTTCGGAGAACTCTGTCGACGGGCTTTGAGGTGCCGTCTTCACCTGCTCGCTAGAAGAAGCACCAGGAGCAACGTCCTCGTGATTGCCATGAGCGCTGCTCTCCTGCTTTCCCTTGGACACCGTCGTCTTCCGGCGCGGGAACAAGCGGCGGTGCGACGTCGTCGGTCGCTTGGAGATGGCCGCCTTAGAGTTCTCCCCACTGTCACCGTTCTCTGAGAGCGCACCTGCTCCGCCTTCCTTGCTACTCGATCCCGATTCCGTGCGCGTGCGCGCCGGCACCTTCCTCGAGACGATCACGACATCTTCCACCGTGTCGCTCCAGCCATCCCCTCCCGTCCGATTCTCTTCCACCACGACCACCTTTTCCACAGACGCCGCTGCTGCTGCAGCCGCGACCTCGGCGGCGACCTCCGCAGCAACCTTCTTGTCGGGTTGGGTGGCATCCCCAGACTGCCAGATCCACGAGAGCCACCCAGGCGTGACAGCGTACATGAAAGTGCTCCAGATGGCGTCGCCGCTCTGCGCCTGCACGGTCTGGTCCTTCACGACGGTGCCGACGAACTGCTTGGCGTGGTTCTGGATGTCCACGCGGCTCAGCACGTCGTGCACCGACTCGCCGAGCGTGCTCGACACGTTCTTCTTGACAAAGTCCTGCGCGAACGTGTGGCCGAGCAGCTGCGTGAGGTTGCGGCGCGTCTGCTCGTCCTGCATGAGCTGCTCGAGCAGCAGCAGCACGCTCTGCCGCGACTTGGGGTCCGCGAGCGTCGCCATGAGCAGCTCCACCACCTGGCTGCGCGTTGCGGGGTCCACCAGCAGCATCGTCGCCACCTGCTTGGTCAGCTTCGTCAGGTGCGCCAGCGTCACCGGGTCGTTCAGCGTGTGCACCACAAGTTCGCGCAGCGCGTCCCTCGTCCCGTCCATCACCACCAGCTAACAAGAGCCACCAGCAGCACCGTCAGCCTCCCGACGACCACACAAGAGACCCCCACTGCTGTGCACCCGCTGGAGGAACTGTGACGCCTGCTGCAGCACGTTCGGGTCGTTCAGCACCGTCTGCACGATCTGCGACGCCAGCTCCTGCGCCACAGAACCAGCAACAGCAGCGTTAGCTCAATGAACACACACAGTTAGCACCACACCACATGCCGCACCCGCGTCTGGCCCTGCAACGTCTCGTCCTGCAGCGACTTGGACGCCACCTCAGCCGTGTGCTTGCTGACGCCGAGCTTGAGCTCCGGCGCGAACGCCACGAGCGCCACGCCGACCGCCGCCGCAACCGCCGCCCACGTCCACGGGCGCTGCGGGCGCCGCAGCAACCGCCGCAGCAGCTCGCGGTCGCTCACGCCGTCCAAGCGCAGCGCGAGTGCCTGCTCCGAAGTTACTCCTGCTGCTGCTGCTTGTGGGGGCGGCACCGCGCCACTGCTGCTGCTGTTCGAGATGCTGTTGCTGGCGTTGCTGGGGGTGGTGGAGCTGCTACTGCTGCTGGGGCGCGCGCTCGGGCGGATTGGAGCGCGGGCGGCGCGGCGCTGGGCAGCGGCAGCGAGCGCGCAGGTGCGGCGCGCGAGCATAGCGAAAGCAAATGATTTGAAAAAGCGGATATATAACCATTCGAGCCATAATTAACCCTTCGAGGATTCTGATTGTCTGGTGGTGGTCGCCAAGCGAGCGATCCAGATCCAGATCCTCCGCCTTGAGCATCACTGGTGTGTCGACGCCTGCCTTATTTGTGGGAGCAACTCACTCGAGCGCGGAATCTGGAACGACTGCGACACGATCTCCGCTGGCTCGCGTGCCGTGAACACGATACAGAACACGCGACTCCCCGACACCGAAGACATCGAAGCGACCGAACAGGAGTTCGCAGGCATGTGTGAGCCGTGGAGTGGCGCGATCCAGAGTGCTGGAGCAAGTGGAGGCCTTCGAGGTTGTCGAAGCCTGAGATTGTCGACTTCGACGCCTTGATCGCACGGATTTCTTGGGTGTAGTGTTGATGAGTGTCTATCTGCACCGGCGTCATCGTCGTCACCAGCGCCGCCGTCTCCTCCAAACTCGCGCTGTCTGTCGTTCGTTCAATGGCTTATCGGCAATCGATCTCATCACAACACCGTGAGATCTGGCAGCCAACATCAAACCGATCATTGCAACAGTGATCGCGCCGTGAGTCTATCAGGTGGATCGCCTACCGCCAAACCAAACACTCAAGACCTGATGACTCTGTACCTTCTTCATATTAGTCGTGGTCGAGAGGATAGTGGCGTCGTGCCACGTGACGGCTCGGCTCGCCCGCCGTGCGCCGCCCACCACTGGAGCGGCGGTGCAGGCGCTCCTCTTCAATCGAATGTTCCTTCCATTCGTGGTGTCGCTCTATGTGCTGCGAGTCTCCTTCTTCGAGGAGTGGTTCTGTCTTGCCCACTTGGTCGATGCTCGTGGGACGCCAACGCCAGTTGTCAGTTCGCTCAAGCAGCTCGTAATGCGCGCACGGCATTCACCGCGCGCATGCTTGTGGTGCGCCGAGCAATGATGTGCTGGATCGCCTTCTTACTCGCCCGAGCTCTGGAGCCCAGCTTGCTGCTGCGCGTTGAGCGAGACCTGGTCGCGCACCTGGGACGCCTTCTGCAACAGCTGGATCATCTGTTCCTTCAGCACCGGGTCCTCGCGCGGCTGCTGCGACTTGTTCTGCACCACGAGCGAGCTGCTGCTGAGCGGCACCATGTCGGACGAGGAGCTCGGTGCTGGACCGCCCATGGACGCGGTGGAGCTCGACGCGTAGCTGTAGCTCGGGTGGAACGACTGCTGCTGCTGCAGCGGATGCATCACCATCTGCTGCTGCTGGTAGTAGTGCTGGTGGGTCCCTGGAGGCACCACGAGCTGTGACGCGGACGCAGTTGCGCGCGCGACCTTGGCTTGCGCCTCGCGCCGCTCCTGCACCATGACCATCGCCAGGTGCGCCAGGTTCTGCATCGTCGCCACCTGATTCTCCGGCAGCGAGTGGCGCGGCTCCGTGTCGAGCACGCACACCGCGCCGACGCATTCGTTGTCGACCGTGAAGAGCGGCGCGCCCGCCAGGAAGCGCACCGCGAGCGGACCTGTCACGAACGGGTGGTGCATAAAGCGCGAGTCGCGCAGCGTGTCCATGACCACGAGCGGCCGCTGGTCGCGGACCGGGTACTCGCAGAAACTGAAGTCGCGCGGCACGTCGGCCTCGCGCACGTTCACGGCGCTCTTAAACCATTGCCGGTTCTCGTCCACGAGGCTCACGACCGCGTACTTGCACGCGAGCGCCTGCGCCGCCAGATCGCACAGCGTGTCGTAGATGTCCACCTGCTCCTCGTCCTTCTCCTCCCGCGACGCGTACTGGTCCTGTGCCTCGAGCCGCAGCCGCTCCATGAGCCCGCTCACCATCTCGCGCTTGGACGGATCGCGCGCTGCGATCTGCTGCAGCCACGCGAGGCCCACGAGGTCGGGCACGGTCGCGGCGGCGAGCGGCTGCGTCGGCAGCGCCAGCGCATACTCCTCCACCGCGTCGCGTAGCTTGCTGTCGTCCACTCCCTTGGGCAGGGGAAGCGCTGCGGAAGTCGCGTCGAGCGAGTTCGGCGTCGTGCTGCCGCCAGCAGAGCTCGCGCTGGTCGTCGCGGCCGCCAGCTCCTTTCCCGCAGCGTTCGTACCGTCGTTGCACGCCTTGCACACGCGCAGCGTCGTGAGCCCGACGGACGCCAGCTCGACGGACTTGTAAAGCGAGCAGGCGCGGCAGATGATCTCGCCGCACGCGCGGCAGTGGTGCTTGCGGCGCGTGTTCGTGAACGTCTTGAGGCAGAGGTGGCAGCAGTGGCGGTCGCGGTCGTGCACCCACGAGGGCTGCCGTCGCAGCGTGAGCTCGCGGCTGATGCGCTTGCGGCTCAGGAACTCCTCGATCGCGCCGACGGACTCGGCCCAGTTGAGCAGCAGCGCGCGGTTCGCACGGCGCTTGCTGCGCTGGTTGGGCGGCTGGCGGATTGAGCAGACGAACTGCGCCTCCAGTACGCCCTCCTCGCGCGGCACGAAGAGGTAGCCGCACTTGGACACAGAGCCGCGCTCCAGCCGGTGCGACTCGAGCAGCGACGGGCACTCGCGCTGCTCGATCGACTCGTACACGCACACGCCCACGAGCTTGTCCGGGTCGCCGCCCACGGCGTCCGCGCCGAGGATGCCGGCGTACTCGAGCACGCAAAAGTCGTTCGTGTGCGTCGTCGGGTTCATCGCGCTCTTCTTCGTGCGCATGGCCACCCACTTGATGCCGAGCGTCTCGCTGTCGCCGCTGAACGGCGCGCCGCCGCCGTTACTGCTGCTGAGTGCGTCGTCGTTCGGCGTCGAGGCCCCCGCTGCGTTCGTGTTGCTGAAGAGCACGGCGGCGTCCGCGAAGCACTCGCGCAGCTGCAGCTGCATGAGCGCGCGGAACGCCGACGTGCTCGGCGCCGCGAAGAGTTCCATGACGTCGTCGAGCGCGGCGCGTAGCGTGGCCACGCCGCGCACGCTGTACGTCAGTCCGCCCTTCTGCCGGTCCTCGCACACCTGCACGCCGCGCTTCTCGCTCACGAGCGTCCACGCGGCCTCCGGCTGGTGGCGCAGGTCTGCGACGAGCGAGCGGCCCCACGCGAGCAGCTCGTTCTCGTCCGCGACCGACAGCTGCGGCGTCGCGAAGAAGCCGCTGCGCAGCGGCAGCGACCGCACCATCTCTCTACTATAGTATGGAGTATCGACCGGCGCGCGCGCCGCCGACACTACGACGACGAGCGAGCGTACGTAAGTACGGAGGTCCCGGTTGGTTGGCAAATGGCCACGAAGATGAAGATGCGATAGCCAGCTTGGGAGGACGTACAAACGACGCGCCGTTCGGAGCATACAAACGGCAAGTGAAATGGCTGTCTATATATAGATATGCTCGGCGAGCCAATCAGAGAGCAGCATTACACATGGGCGGCGCGACGACGCGGAGGTGCAGAGTTGGAGATTGCATAGCGATAATTGTATGCGAGAAGGGAATTCCCGAGGAGAGGCGACGTGGAGACCAGAGCATAGGGTTTTTCCCTACATCAGCGTGATGAGCTACTGCTGCCTCGCTTTCGCGCTTTGCTTGAGCATTGACTGCTGCATTTGATCGCTTCTGTGTGTGTGAGAGAGCCTGCGAGCACATGTGGTCGGCGAAGCTGGCGTCTTCACGCCATGCGCCAGCGCCCGATCGCTGCCGGACATTTGCTATGGCAAGCTCGTCCGCCCAGAACCTTGCGCTGCGAGCCTGCAGGTTCGACTACCAAACCGGGCACACGCACACAGGATTCCACCACGGAAAGGATCGAGTGCATCGAGGAAAGGAAGAGATCGGCGGCGGTGTCGGTGTGCTGCTTTCCTATGATGCGTGAGTGGCGAGCGTGTCGCACTCGTACGCAGTAGGAGAACGGGGACGTGCAGGTGTGCGAGATTGCTCGCAGCAGCAGCGGCCGTCTGGGCAGCAAGTGTTGATCCAGAGTTTGGTCAGTCTTTTTCGCCATGCGAACGGCGAGTTGCAGTTTGAAGGGACGAGTTGCTACATCCATCACTTCGGTCGGTGGCGACGCATGTGCCTGTTCGCGCCACCGTCGGATCGACCTCGTCTCGACGCCATTGGCTACTGCCACCGCTCAGCATGCGACTGACTCGCGCTGACTGAATGGCTCGCGAGTTCAACCGATATCGAAACTTCCCCCTCGTGGACTCATGCTTGTGTCTTGTGTGGACGTCAGTGACGCTGGCATATATATCGTCATCTATCTCACCCTCCAGACTTGTGACGTGCAAATAACTCCGCGCTTTCTCTCTCTTGCTTGCTTGGAGCTCCAATCGGCTGCCACGTGTGCCGTGCACACTCGAGTGCGAACACCGTGCGCGCAGGTGTGGCTTCTCTTTTCTGGTTGTCACGAATCACGCGAGATCGATTATTCGGGACACTTCGGGACGGCGGCACGTCCCACAGTGCTCGAGACCCTAGGGTGCGTGGTCGCACTCCCCCCCTCGCGCGCCCCTCTCCCTTCTCTCTCTCGTTCTCCTCCACACGGTCGTTTGAATTTCTGAACAACTCGCGTCGTCAAGATCGGTTTTGCTGAATTTCAGGATCCAGCAAAACTGCCACATCCCCTTTTCACCGCCCTTTTTCTGCGCGATCAAGCTGACCTGTCTGTGCTATCGGAAACCAGGTTTGTCGTTACTCTACAAGATTGTATGCCGCCATCATTCCTGTGTCCGCACCCTCGTGTCTGATCACCACATTCCACTATCATCTTTACCCTTCTTATCACGCAGACAGGATCTTGATTTCCCTAAATTTCACGTTTGCGCTCCTCCCTCATTTTCACTTTCCCCCCCACTCGCTCGCTCCCGCCCGTCGCCCGCCGCCGCAAGCAAGCGCTCAGAAGGAAATTGGAGACGTCGACGACAGGAGAGCACCAGAAGCAGCGGAGCGACCGGGGAACAGCGCACGCGATCGACCCCCTCACCTCGGTGGGTAAATGGCTGGCTGGCTGGTGTTATGTATCCAGTTTATATAGAAGCGAATGACTGACTGACTCCTCCCCCCCCCCTCTAATATATCCCATGTACCTACAGACCTCCATACACCACCACAACAGCAGCAGGCAATGTACTCGTCGGCAGCCCCCGGCCCCGCGCGGCGCGGCGGCGGCAACCCGCCCGTGAACGTGGCGCCACCGCAGATCCGCGGCGCGCCGAACCCAGCGAACATGGCGCCGATGGCGAACGCCGGCGCCGCCTCGAGCCGCATCAGCGACATGCTCGACCAGGTGAAGGCCGAGTACGAGGCCGCGATCCAGCAGCTCAACATCTCCAAGATGGAGCAGCTCGAGATGGAGCGCAAGATCCAGTCGCAGGTCGTCGAGATGGACCAGATCCAGCAGACGCTCAAGACGCTCGAGGCCAACCACCGCCGCATCCGCGTCCAGTACGAGGAAGAGGTGCTGCACATGCGCCGCCAGCTTGAGGGCCAGTCGGCGGCGGCCGCCGGACAGGTCAAGATGAGCAACAAGCGTCTGCGCACGCAGGGCTCGGCCGGCGGTGGAGGCGGCGGTCCCATGCCTGAGGACGCCATGATGAAGCCCGGCGGCGCGAACGGCCCCCCGGGTGCGCCGTCCAACCGCCCGGGCAACCCGCGCTCGAACTCGCCGGTGCGCGTCGTGCCCGTGCAGCCGGCGTCGCGCTCGCTGCAGCAGCTCGGCCAGCAGCCGCTGCCGCAGGGTCCGCAGTCGCAGCCTTCGCAGCAGGCGCCGCCTCCGCAGCTCAGTCCCCTCGAGGGCCAGTCGACGACGCCCACGAACCGCCGAGGACCGATCCCGGGACTGAACCGCGACGCGATCCAGGAGGCGAACGGCAAGGTGGAGGGTCGCAGCATCCCTCCCGTCGGCAGCGTGTCCCAGTCCGGCTCGACGTCTCCGGTGATCAAGAAGTCCAAGACGAACGGCAGTGGGGACCAGAACAGCATCCCGAGCATCACGAACGGAAAGGGCAGCCTGCCTTCGGTCAGTGCCGCGAGCGGGTCGAGTTCGTCCGGCTCGATGATCCCGTCGGTGCCGAAGATCCACCGCGAGCACCACGGCTCGGCCGAGTCGAGCCCGTCGTCGAGCAACAACTCGGGTCAGGCGGCGACGGCTTCGACGCCAACGCCCTCTGGCGCTTCGGGCAGCAACAAGCAGTCTCCCCAGGAATCGAACGCAGGTGCGTCGTCGGGCTCGTCGGGCTCGAACGCAACGCAGAAGACGTCGAACTCGAAGGCGAGCCGTCTGAACTGGAGCTGTGTATACTCGTCGAAGGGCTCGATGTCGTACCAGGAGTCGGAGCGCCCTGTCGCGGAGATGCACCAGTCGATGGACCACCAGAGCGTTGTGTGCGTTGTGCGATTCTCGAACGACGGCACGATGATGGCGTCCGGCTGCCACAAGACCGCTCAGGTGTTCGACGTGAAGACCGGCGACCGCAAGTTTTTCGTGTCTCGTCCGGGCTCGAACAACGGCAACGCAAACAACGCGACGGCGGCGGTAGCGGCGAACGAGGCAGACGACGCGTACGTGCGCGCGGTGTGCTTCTCGCCAGACTGCACGAAGCTCGTGGCGGGCATGCCGCACAACACGATCCGTATTTGGGATATCGCTTCGAACGAGGAAGGTCCGGCGATGACCGGTCACGAGTCGGAGATCTACTCGTTGGACTACGTGAACGACTTCATCGTGTCGGGTTCTGGCGACCGCAAGGTGCGCCTGTGGGACGCTCGCTCGGGTCAGTGCAAGAAGATCTTTGGGAGCGAGAGCGGTGGTCCGTCGGACGGCGTGACGTCGGTCGCGCTTTCGCCCGACGGTCGGTTGCTGGCGGCGGGGTCGCTGGACAAGGTCGTGCGCATTTGGGACACGGAGACTGCGCAGCTGCTGGATCGCCTGGAGGGCCACAGCGACTCGGTGTACTCGATCGCGTTCTCCCCGGATGGCAAGAACCTCATTTCGGGCTCTCTGGACCGGAACATCATGCTGTGGGACGTGTGCGCGCAAGGCCGGACGACGACTCGCCCTCGCATGCTGTTCCAGGGCCACAAAGATTTTGTGCTGTCGGTCGCGTACACGCCAGACGGAAGGTATGTCGATGTCGTTGGCAGTGTGCGAGGCGACTGTCTAGTGTTAGTTGGATTGGGTGCTTACTGTGTGTATGTCTGCTGTTGCTACAGATGGTTGATGTCGGGCTCGAAGGATCGGTCGGTGGTGTTCTGGGACCCGCGATCGTCCCGCTCGGTGCTGACCCTGACGGGGTACCGGAATTCGGTGATCAGCGTCGCGTCTTCACCCGCGTCGCCGTACTTCGCGACCGGAAGCGGAGACTGTTTTGCTGTTGTTTGGAAGTACCAGTGCCAGTCTTTTTAACTATGCAAGAAGATGGCGGCGGACGAGCGGCGGAGAGCGAGAGCGGAGACGGCAGGCACCAGGAAGGCGACGAAAGCGGCAAGCAGGAGTGCAGCGCGGCGAAGCAGCCGGGAGATGCGGAGAGTGGCGACGGGTTGAGCGACGCGAAGCGAGGCGTTCCTTTTCTCGAGTCGGAACAGCTCACCGGGCTTCGTCGTGTGGGAGGAGGGTGTGCTGCGCATACGTGGTCGTGGCCGTCGCTGTTTTCTTCCCGAGGTTCGCTGGCGTTGGTTCGCATTGGCTTCGCGCGAGGTGGTTGAAGGAACGACTGGCCATAGCGCGGCGAAGGAGCGTGGAGGGAGTAGTGCATTCGTTAGCGTCTTCTACCTCGACCCCCAATCGAATCAGCATGTGTATAGCTCGCTGGTGTTCGTTCTCGTTGCTGCTGGAGCTGTATGAGTAGTGACGCCATCTCGATACTCTGCTGGAGTTGAAAGGAGCCATGGGCAAAAAGCTGGTGAAAGTTCACAAGAGACGATGCTTCGAAGGTGGTGGCAGTATGCTGGCTGTGGCGACGGCAGTATCGGCAACGCCCTCGAATGCAGACGACAGCATTGTGAGAGGAATGCTAGCGAAGACGCCTAATATCTGGGACCTTGTTCGAAGATCAGCAGTCGATCAGCCAGGAAATAGATCGAAACTAGCACGGGTCACGTCGGCGGCGAGGGCGGCGTGTGCGCAGTCAGGATCACAAGAAGACTGCACCAACGAGCGACGCTGCCGCTGCTCGAGATGCCACCAAGCGCTCCTTCAACCGCGACAGTAATGATGCTCGAGTTGGAGCCTCGCGCCTACCGCTGTGTCTGGCTCTTCGTCGTCGGTCTCCACTTGCTCTGCGCCGTGTTCCTCACGCAGCTCGCGCGCGTCTATAGTGTCACGGCGCACCCGTACATCGAAAACGTCGCGATTATGGTGGTGGGAGATCGCTACCCGTACCTTCATCACGCCAGTGTCGTCGCCGCTCTCGTGAGCGCACTGCACTGGTGGCAACTCCTTGACATCCTGTGGTCGTCTCTTCGAGCAAGGGAGTTGGTGTTCGCGAATGCCAGCTCTGGTGTTGCGACTCGAGTGCTGGGAAGCGTCGGATTGATAGGTTCAAGACGTCGAAGCCGAGAATCTCAGGCTTCGACAACATCGAACGCATCAACTTGCTCCAGCAATCTGGATCACGCTATTCAACAACTCACACAAGCATGGGAACTCCTGTTCGGTCGCTTCGGTCTCTTCGGCGTCGAGAGCCGCATGTTCCGCATTGTATTCACAGTGCGTGAGCTGGTGGAGATCGTGTCGCAATCGTTCCAGGCGCAGCGCTCGGGTGAACTGCTCCCGCGACCGTGGCTCAACCACCTGCTCATTGCGCTCGTCGTATCGAATTGCTGGTCGACACCCGCCGTGCAGCACTTCCTCGACCATCGCCATCCGGGACTCGAGCGCGTCGTGTGTCTGTTCATCGATGCGATGCTCAACATCGGTTCCTGCATGGCTGTCCCGCTCGCGATCTTCCTGCCGTACTACCGAGCGCTGTCACCAGTGACACTGAAGTTCCCTGTCGCGCTCCAGTACGACTCGATCTGGTACTCGAGGTTCGTGATGGAGAACCGGCTGCTGTTCTCGCTTTCCACATCCGATGTGCTCTCGAAGCTGATCCAGCACCTCGGGATCTACGCGTCGCTAACTGCCGCGGTCGTGCTGATCCACTGCCGACGCCGAACACAATCTGAAGCGTTGGTTGCTGTACATCCGGCACCACAAATGGCATCGGATGTGGTAGCGATGAAGACCGATACACCAGGTCGTGCTTCGACTAGCGACACGAAAGCGCAGAGCAGGAGTGTCTTGGGCGATGGATCTACTACCACCGATGGCGTGTTCATCCGCGCATCACGACGGAGTCAGACTGCGATGCATCTCTGCTTCTTCGCGTGGGGACTCACTCTGCTGTCAGTCCACATCAAAGCAGCAGTCAAGTACCAGCAAGAGATGCAAGGGTGCAGCCTCGTCACAGCCCCCTGGTTCGCGTCTCGCTACCCATGCTCCGTGTATAACTACAACTGCTACCGACATGGTACAACAAGCCCAGACGAAGAATCTTGGAGCCATCTTGATCCTGATACGCTCCTCTTCTTCACAATCACGCACTGCTCCGGACTGAAGATGCCACGCCGCATCCAGAGCTTCCAGAACCTCAACGCAATCCACCTGCACAACAACACGGTCGCCGAGTGGAGCAAGGAGAGCGCGATCTCGGCAGCTAGTTTGACCGTCATTCTGATGACGCGGATCAACCTGTCAGCTATCCCCGCCGGTGTGTTCGAGTCGCTTCCTGCCAAGCTCCAGAGCGTTCAGATCGCTTACTCAAACCTGACATCACTACCTCCAGATCTGCACACCAAATGGCACGTACCAGTGACGCTGTTCGTCGAGCACTCGCTCCTACGTGAGTTCCCCAAGACGGTGCTATCGCTGCCAGTTCGAGCTCTGTCTCTGCATGGCAATCTCATCGAGATGGTTCCAGAGCTCACCGACATCCACCAGCACTTCCTCTCGTTCGTGGTGAGCGTGAATCCACTCGTCACGCTTCCAGACTCGCTTGGAGAAGGCACAACATTCAAGTTCTTCAGCGCCGAACGCACCCTGCTGAAGACGCTGCCACCGTGGATCCGTACGAGTGTCAGCGATGCGATGTACCTGTACGGGACGGCGTACTGCGAGTCTCAGACAACGAAGGAGACGGCGTGCGTCATTCGCGACAGTTGTCCAGACGGACGAGTTCCAACATCGATGTTCGACGCACAGTACCCTGTGTGAAGCAACAGCAGCAGCAGTAGCGCGAGGGGAGAGCTCTGAGAAGAACAAAGTTGACCATCGCGTCTCTTCTTGGAGAGATGGAGATCGAAGCTGGAGCCTGAGAGCTGCACGAAGCTGTGGTGCTGTCGACTGTTGCGTCGAGGCAGTCTGCCAGCTGGTTTCAAGTTGATGGTGCAGTTCGGTCACCGATCTCTTTCGTATGCTTGCAAGTCCAGTGTTAGGACGCTGTAGTCGGGAGTTGCTCCTTACTTCTTCGGCGGGCCGAACAGACTTCCGCTCGCATCCCAATCGTCGTCCGAAGAGGAGTCGTCCGAGTCCGCGGCGGCTTGGAATCGTGCCGCGGCGCTCGGGATCGGCGGGTGGATCGCCGAGGGAGCTGCCGCTCCACCTGGAGGACCGAAGAGTGAGTTCGACGATGCTGCCGGCTGTGGCGGTCCGAAGAGCGATGGCGCCGCTGGAGTTGCCTGCAATGTCGCTGCTGGCGTTGGGGCTGACACCACAGGAGCTGGGGCCGCAGACGACAAGTTCGCAGCAAGTGGCGCTGCCGCGGCCGCCGCTGGTGCCTTCTTCGCTGGAGCAGTGCCAAACAACCCTCCGTCGTCGTCGCTCCAGTCGCTGTCGTCAGAATCTGACACTTGGCGCCGCATGAGTGGGTTCGCGAGAGGAGGCTGCTGCGCGGTGATCGGAGCTGCTGCTGCAGGCGGGGCGCGAGCCGCAGGGATCTGAGCCGGAGGTGGCGCGCTTTGCGCTAGCACTGGGGCTGGCGCGCTGAACACCGGACCTCGCACTGGAGGACCACCAAACAGCCCACCCGCATCCGACTCGGCGTCGCTGGAATCGCTCAGCACGCGGGACTGCAGCGGCGGAGGCGCCGAAGTGATTCCGACCGGACGACCCACTGGAGCAGCAATGCGTGCAGCGCCTGGTCGAGGTGCTCCAAACAGACCGCCGTCATCGCTGTCGTCGTCGCTGTCGCTCACAGACCGAGTGATCAACGGTGCTGGCCGAGCCGGAGTGGGTGCTGGCAGTGGCTGAGCTCGTGGTGGAACCGCTGCTGCTGCCGGTGGTGTTGCTGCCTTCTTCGGGGCGCCAAAGAGTCCCCCATCGTCACTGTCGTCGCTGTCGTCCTGGTCAAACAAAGAGCTCTTCGGCGCTCGCTGCACGGCCGGCGCGGGCTGGGGAGCTGCTGTGGGTTTGCTCTCGGGCTTCGGCGCGCTCGTTGTTGTCGTAGCTGCAGCAGACGTCGGCTTCGACCCGAACAGCCCACCGTCATCATCGTCGTCGCTGCTGTCGTCCGAGTAGATCTGTGCTCGGGGAGGCGGCACAGCACTGCGCACAGGAGGAACGACCGGGCGGGCGGCTGCTGGTGGCGCTGTAGTAGCAGTAGCAGTAGGACGCTTTGTCATCGCACCACCACCAAAGAGACCGCCATCGTCGTCGTCGTCGCTGCTATCGTCCGACAGCGCCGGTCGAGGTCGCGGCTGTGATGGCGGGAGGAATGGCGCCGCGGCAGCTGGCGGTGGCCCCGAGCTTGTCTTCGCTCTCCCGAATAGACCGCTGACCGTGGACTCCGCGTCGCTCTCACTGTCCGACAGCGGCTTCCTCTCTTTCGAATCTGCCTGCTTCGCATCCAACCCAGGAAGACGGAAGCCCTGCTGCTGCTGCTGCTGCTGTGGCGGAGTTCTCGCTGCTGTTTTCGGCTCGCTTTTGCCGAACAGCCCGCCGTCCTCGTCATCATCAGAAGACGAGTCGAACGAGCTCGCGCGGCGAGGCGCTGAAGATTGACGCCGGGCTCCGGCCGCCGCCGCCGCTGCAGCTGCTGCTGGAGGCGCGCCGAACAGGTCGTTGCTGGATTGCTCTGCGAACAGCGCGCTCGGCGGCGTCGCGGTCTTGGCCTCTGCGAACGCGCTCGTGGGAGTGGACTTTGGCGGCGCGCCGAACAAGCCGCCGTCGCTGTCGTCGTCCGAGCTGTCGAAGAACTGCGCCTTCCTCGCTGGAGGCGCCGCCGACGCTCTCGCCTGCTGCGCTGGCGTCGGTGGAGCCGCCGGCTTCTCCTTCTTGGACTTGGGCTTCGCCTCCTCTTCGCTGTCGCTGTCGCTGGACCAGTCGCTGCCGTCGCTCTCGCTCTCGTCGCCGCCGTCAAATGGAGTTCGTCGCCGCGATCCTCCGTTCGCGGGTCCGCTGGCACTCGCACGCGGCTTCGCTGCCGCCGGAGTTGGCTCCGCCGCTGGCGGACGACCGAAGAGTCCACTTGTATCACTCTCTATGGAGTTTGCGCGGCGGCGCGGCGCCAGCGACGAGTCATCCGAGTCGTCGTCCTCGTCCTCATCGTCGTGGCGGGACGCACGGTGCTTGGGCTTGCGCTGGCGCGGCGCCGAGGACGCCGACGACGCGGACTCGTCCGAGCTGCTGTAGGACGAGCCGTAGTCCGAGTCGCTGGCAGCGCCCGAGCTCTCCGAGTCCGAGTCCGAGTCGGGCGCGGCGCCGAGCCCGAGCGTCTCGTCCTCGAGGAACTCGCGCGTGCCGATGATGAAGGGCAGCGGGCGCTCGTTGTAGATGTCGAGCACCGTGTCGAAGCGCGAGGCGGCGGATGACGCGTCACTCGCCGTGTCGTCGTCGTCGTCGAGCATCGCGAAGAGCTTCATGGCCTCGAGCCCCATCTCGAGCGCCGTGCGGTACTTGCTCACGACCGACTCGGCGCTGCTCTTGACCTTCTCTTGCTGCGGTTGATCCGCGGCAGCAGTAGCAGCAGCAGCAGCAGCACCGTCTCCTCCGCTCTCCGCGCTCTCTCCAGTAGCATTCGCCGCAGCCGCCGCGGCGGCGTCGAGCTCCTCCTGCTCCTCGTCGTACACGCGGTTCTCGATGAACTGGCTGTTCGAGAGCATGAGGAACTGGTTGAACGTGTTGCGCAGCCGCACATGCGCCGCGTCTGCCGCGGTCGCGAGCCCGTGCACCGACGCCTCCAGCTGCTTGGTGCGCGCGAACACGTCGGCCGAGTAGCTCTTGAGGAACACGTGCAGGTCGCGGTCCGAGTGCAGCGTCCAGGCGCCCGTCTCGCGCGCCAGGTCCGTGAGCGTCTTGGCCTCCGCGGGCTTGGGGTCGCTCGGGCTCGCGCCGCTGGCGCCGTTGGCGGGGGCGTCAGGAGCGGCGACCACCATGGCGGACGACGGCATCCTGCTCGCTGGCTAGCTCGTGATGATGATGCCGAACGCTGCTTTTGACTTGGGGTTTGTATGTGGAGTTTCGGAGCTTGAAGAAGGATGCAAACTCCAAGTCAAAGTGATCAAGGCAAAGTGACTTGGAGTTTGTATGAAAACGAAGTCGGAGCATTCTAAACGAACACAATTGAAGAAGCCGGAGAGAACGTTATAAACGAACATACTGATTGACTAAGAGATGAAGGGTGATCGTTGTGTTGAACACATTGTGTGTGTTCAATACAAGAACACGAACAACGCCGACACCGAAGTTGACATGACAACCACCTCTCTCTCTCTCTCTCCCCACCAATTGTGGTCTGGGAGAGGAGACTCGATCCACTTCCATCCATCGCGCTCGTTAGGCTCGAAGGCGGCGCCGCGTCGTGGCGCTCGCGTTTGCCTGCTTGAGCATCTCCGCGCAGTACCCTGCCGCGAAAGTGTTCGCCGGGCTCGCGCAGAGCACCTCGAGGTCGCTCTTGGTCTTCACGCTCGCAGACGCGGCGTTCAGGTTCGCGACTGCCAGCGCCACGCTGAAACTCGCCTCGTTCGCAGCCGCAGAGTCGACGGACACCGATGTCGACGCGCTCCCGGTCGGCAGACTCGCGAGCAGCTTCGCGTGGGCGACGTAGAGATCCTTCACCTGCGTGTGCAGCGTGAGCCCTACGATCGCGACGTGGTCCATGCGGTCCAGCAGTGGCATCTGGTTCCACTTGCCGACCACAGACGTGCCCTTGAACGCGACCGAGGAGCCCGTGTAGTCGCGTCCCTGGGACTCGACTGGCACCACGCCGTCGTTCGCCTGCCACGCGACGCCATAGCCGTTGTTGGGTGTCCAACGGCTACCGAGGAACGCCGCGATCGGGTGGAAGATCGGGACCATCGTGAGCACGTTCGGCAGCTCGATCTTGCGTAGCAAGAGGTCGAGCGCGCCGAACGTGTCGCTCGTCGAGTAGCTGTAGTAGTAGACGTTCGGCAGCGTCTTGACCCACGTGCTCTCCTCCTTGGCGCCAGGTACAGACACACTCCAGAGACACACGTCCTTGAAACCCGGCTTGAAGATCGGGCTCGCGAACACGCGGTCGAGGTAGGCGTTGATGGACTCGGTGGCTCCCTTCGGCGTGATCCCCCACTGATCCAGCTTCGAGTCGTAGATGGCTTCGGTCACGGACCCGCCGATGTTGACGGTCGCCAGCAGTCCGATGACCAAGTCCTTCACGGTGGTTCCGATGACCGACAGCGCATCTGCGAGCGTCGCTCCTTGGTTCGGCGTCGAGATCGTCGTGATCGAGTGCACCCAGTCCTTGCCGCCCGCGAAGAGTGAACTTGACGCAAGTTCTTCCGTGCCGGTGGGAGCTCCAACACTGCCTTTCGCCAAGAGCTGCGCGAGCATGCGGATGGTCTGTCCGCCCATGCTGTGGCCGATCAAGTGCACCTTGTTCACCTTGCCGTTCACGACGTTCCCCCACTCTGGGTACAGACCCGCGAACGTGCGGCCCTTGCGCGTGTGGCCGTGCGTCGCCGCGTG